>JZKD02S0474260.1:291666-302099 GCA_000966675.3 Picea glauca
ATGAATGGTAATTTTGACATTGGTTGTGGAGAATATTGTAGTTGAGTAGAGGAGATATTCACTCTTTTATCCTCTAGGTCATTGGCACAAGTACAAAAGCTCAAATTTATCACTTTTTAATATGTAATTCTCCTAAGGATTAAAAGAATTAAACAATCCATTTTGAGTTATAATTTTCCCACGTTGGGTTCTCTAAGGTAATATTTATGTGATTTATTGTAATGAATATTTGCATTTGTAAGTTATAATCATTAACTAACTTCACACTATAAAATATTTTTTTTTG
This sequence comes from Picea glauca, assembly GCA_000966675.3. Taxonomy (NCBI): domain Eukaryota; kingdom Viridiplantae; phylum Streptophyta; class Pinopsida; order Pinales; family Pinaceae; genus Picea; species Picea glauca. The sequence goes on from JZKD02S0474260.1 coordinate 291,953, forward strand.
AAGAAAATAGTCAAATAGACAAGAAAACAATTCAATTAAGTAGTACCATGCAAAATAGAGTAAACAAGTTAATAAAAGAGAATACAGAACTTAGATTATAGTATGGTTGTACCCTCTTCATCAATCTTTAGAAGAATACCTTGAACTAGGAAATTGTAACGAAATACCTTCTTTAAACATGAAACATGGAATATGAGATTAATACATGACGAAGGTGGAAACTCTAATCTATAACCCATACTACCAATCCTCTATGACAATAGTAGGGACCACAATATTTGGGTTGTATTTATATTTTCACTTAAGGGATATTTATGTGTATGGTTGTAGAATCAAAGATACAAAACCCCCCAACTCAAAGTGCCTTTTGTTGCAATGTTGTTATGCTTGTTGTTTCATCCTATTTTTTTCTATAGTGAAGTTGTCCTTCAATATATGGATAGCACGTTGATAGTGTTTGATGTGATCCTCCACTAGTTGAAACTTGGGTTTCACTCTTAAAGGTAATGTGATGGATGGAGGACGGTACCCATAAATTTCCATAAATAGGGACATTTTGGAAGAAGTATTGTAAGAAGCGTTGTACCATGATTTTTCCAAAGGTAACCACTTGACCCATTGTGATTATTTCTAAGATCAAAATTTGGAACTAATATGAAAAACAATTTGGAAGATAAATTGAAGAATAGATGAGGAATTGAATATTATTTACAAAGAGGAGAGGAGTGATGTAAATAAATAAGGAAATGACCTCAAGGCATAATTGAACATTGGACTATTTTTCAGGTGAAGAGTTCCATATAGAGAAAGTGTATTGTGTATGACCTGGTGCTATATTCTCCTAATGATTTTCGGTCATACCTTGAGGATTTTGATGATTATTCCTTGGAGCACTTGGATTTATTCCATGAAGAAGATTGTCAACCACCATTGTGCTTAGATATTGATAGAGGTGAGGACATCGTTTTCCCGGAGAAGGATCCTTATGATAATGTTTTCCATCCCCCTTCGACTATTTTATATTGTTATGTCATTAAAGGTGTAGTTGGGAAGTATGTCCTTTGTCTTAAGTTTCCTCTGAGTCAAACCCTAGAATTCATGGGTAGGTTGAATACCTCAATAAGAAGTCTATAATCTCAGTATTTCATCCTTCCCTTAATAATTTGTCACTCATATTATAGGTCCTTTCTAGTCCCTTCCCAGACCTCAGATTGTGAAGACGTCTAAGATAACCAACCTTCAGACTCTTTGAGTTAGTATATTGAACCTTTAATTTTTCACGATCCCTTTATGAAATGGATTGAGAACTTTCCTAAAGGTGTGAATTGGCATGATTTTGTCCCTCCCTCCCACCTCCATGAGATAGAATTTATGATTTTCTATGATACAATACATTCTCTAACTCATGTTATTTTGTGCTTAACTTATCATTGTTTTGGATTATGTGAAGCACAAAGGCAGGTATTATGAGACATTGCTAGGATGGTTTCACTAGTTATTTGACTATACATAACATTCAACCAACATGTAAGTAGAGGTAAGTAGGTAGGCATTTGCATTCATTGTATATAACATTTGCATTTCATGCTAGAGTAGTTGTATTTCCATTTGTACATATGATTTTCTTACTTGTATTTTATCTTATCATATATGAGCCAGGGGTGATATCACCACCCCAAATGATTACTAATCAATCTTGTTGAGATCTAGAAGGTCACAATTCATACTAGAGATGATGAGGTTCTCATGCGCTCTACGGTGAGAACATGTCCCTGATTTAGAGCCTGATGTTATCCCCTAGCCTAGGGACAACTAAGGAGATTATGTCTTGAGGCTGACATGTACTAGACATAGAGTACCAAGAGCCATATTGACTTGAGGCTGGCCCTGGAGGGCCCATCCTTGTTCTTCATCGCCTCCATCCTATCAGTAGCAAAAACATCCATCCCATCAGCCTGGTCCTAAAGCAATAGTGGGTCTTGCTTCATGAGGTAATGAGTTTAGATATCATGGTATGTGTCACTTTGATTCTCAAAAAATTTGAATATGTGCATTTAATTCTCTTTTTCTTCACGACATATGCTTGGAATTTATGTCTTTTGACTTGTCCATACCTGGGGGGGATGACATAATTCCCTAGCAAGTTTTTTCCCTTAGGATTGAGTTGCCACTGGGTGGGTTTATGAAAGGTCATCGTCCATTCCTACCATACTTATCACTTTTCATCATCTTGCCTCTCATATTTCCCCTACATTGATTCGGGCATTGGATTTTCCAAGATAGTAAAGGGTTGTACCTTTCCTTGTGGGAATAATGGGATAAAGGCCTAGAGGGTAAAATTAGTTGGAAAAAGACAAAAGTCAAAAAATCAAACCTTTAGATTCTTTGCCCAGGGATCCAAGAGAAATAAATAAAAGGATTCTCGGTAATAAAATGAGGGAACCATAAAATAAATCAACTCAAGACCTAGTTGGAGGATAGGAGGTCTCATCACGAACCAACCTATTAGGTCCATGGGCATGTACTGGTATGACACTAATATTCAGCTGGTCACCACGCTAGGGTAGTGTCTCTTGGTAGCATAGACAAGAGAAAGGGGGTCTCATCACGAGCTATCCTTCTCATCTCCATGAAATGCTTGTGGGTAACACTATCACCACTGGTCACCACGCCAAGGCAATGTCCTCCAACTATTCTCTTGAAAAAAAAAGCAATAAGACAAAGAGAAAAAAAGGCATTGAATGGGATAGGAAATAATTGCATCCATGACAAGGTGCATCTCACCCTCTATAGAGGCACCCATAGGTAAGACCTACATTTCCTTGTTATCACTGCACCCCTTGCCCAAACATCCCCTACACCATCTCATCCACTTACATGACCTAGAGTGGTCTTCACCTGGAACTCTCTCCAAACCTAACTTTTAGAATAGCCCAATAGGATGTCCTGGAACCCTCTCCAAACCTATCTTGTAGAATAGCATAACGTCTTTGAGCACTTGTCTGGGAAGAAGGGGGTTTTATGCACATGTTTGGGTAACTTGATTATTAGTTGTGATTGACATTTCTATGATCACTGTGACTTCTGATCTTGTGGAGGGCGTACTTTTTGTTGTTGTAGGGCCACACCTGATGGACAGGTACATGTGGTGAGATGATTATCTTGAACCTACATAGGGATACAATTCCACCAGATGGATGATGAGACCCCAGCCAGGGGCAGACATATACCAAAGGCTTGCACCAGAGAGAGAGGAGGACATTCCACCAGAGACAGCTTAACAGACCTGGACCCAGGGGGTATTTTCCTCCCACCATGATGTTGGCCCTTCAATGCCCTTGATGTCATCATTCAGAGCCTTGATGTCACCCAATTGAGGTATCCAACTTGAGGATGGCTTTGGTTGGCATGTGTGGCAGCCCTGAGGGATTTTGAGCCCCAACTTTTCACTTGGAGGGCTAACATTCCAGCAAGAAGGCTAACGTCAGCCTAGGAGGAGCATGATGTCACCCTACAAAGATAAAATGAGGGTTTTGTTTGTCAATTTTATGTAAAACTGGATTTTTGATGTAAACTGGCCATGTCGGCCTTTTTGACCTAATTTTGTAATTAAAGGTCATTTGGATTGTATAAATAAGAGATAAATCTCTTGTATTTTTTCATCATTATTTCACTCACACAAGTGAGGTCTGAAATTATTCCTCTTTAAGGATTATTGGCTGAAATTAAGTGGTGCACAATTCTTGGAGGAGGCTTGTCTTGGTGTTTTTTGGCAATTTCTTGGTGGAAAGTCTTCAACTAGGGCATATTTCTAGATTATTCTTTGTGAATGTAAGTGAAAAATCTCCAATTCTTCTTTATTTGAATGGTTATAGTATCTTTTACTTTGCATTCTACTAAGATTATGAAATTGCTAGTTTAAAACCCTAGGAGATTAAGCACATGTTATTGTCCTTATAGTTATTCACCTACTAGATTGTGCTAGAAGATATAGTCATTGAAGCATCTTCTAGGGACCTACCTTTGTAGCACTCTAACACAATTTCCTTCATAAATCCATTATTTACCTCAAGTTTGAGCTAAAGAAGAAGGAAAACCACTAGAGCCTAGGGTTACCTAGTTCCTAGTATCTGTTTTCCTTCCATGGTTTGGTGATTGAGGCCTTGGGTTACCAACACTTCAACCATCACCCCTCTTGTCCTTAATGTTAGAGTTTAATATATTATTAGGTTTCTTTTAAATTCACTAGATAACCATAGCATAGATAGGATCACTGAGAAATACACAATCACAAGAGACACATCATTTATCCTGGGAAACCCTCATGGGGGAGAAAACCCAACAAACACTTCCTTAATATAGATAGCCAATACAATGCCAAGAGAATAAACCAAACACTACAGAAATTCCTCTCCCAAGTAATGTGCCTCTCTCTCTCTTCCTTCTTCTCCAACTGTATCTCCAAACTTGCGCTCTGATGAACAAGTGAGTGAGTGAACAAATGAGGCGCTATCCTCTCTTATTTATACAATATGGCAGGCATTGAACTGAGGTGTTTTTTTAGTGGTAGGGCTGACTTCTCAATCTGAGTGGTTATAACCACTTTAATATATTATGGAGGCCGACTTCTCATTTAGCATATTACAATTAGGTTTTGACCAATCCGCAAAAGGGGATTTGGTCATTTACAATACCCGACATGATCAATCCGCAAAAGGAGATTGATATAATGAATAATACATCAATAATAAATAAAATACTCTTTGCAGTTACATTATTTCAACACTCCCCCTTAACAAGAAGGGTGTTCTACAACAACATCAGGCGAGAGAGAGGACAACATCATCAACAACATCTTGGAACATTAACTGGTGTATCTATAAATCATCGAAATTTTTTCTCATCATCATCGTTCATAGCATGGAGATGGAGTAGCATCGTCATCCTCATCAACATGAGGCTAAGGTAACATCATCATGATCTTTAGCGTGAGGCTAAAGTAACATCATCATCTTCTTTAGCATGAGGCTAAATTAACATCATCACCTTCTTTAGCATGAGGCTAAAGTAACATCATCATCTTCATCATCTTCAACAAGAAGCTGAAGTGGCATCATCATCATCATCATATTCAGCAAGAAGCTAAAGTGGCATTATCAACATCACCTTTAGCAAGAAGCTAAAGTGGCATCATTAACATTTGTATCAACATGGATTAGTATAACACTAATACAACATCATCATCAATAACAAAAACAACACAACACAAAGGCTAGAGCATCATCAACATCAGCACTGGGCTGAGAGTCTTCAACACGAGGCTGGAATCACAACACGAAGATGGAAACACATCATCACAACATGAGGCTGGCACATAATCACAACATGAGGCTGACATGCCATCAACACGAGGTTGGCATCACAACACTTAAGATGGCACATCATCACAGCACGAGGTTGGTACATCATCACAGAACGAGGTTGGCACATCATCACAGCACGAGGATGGCACATCATCACAAAAATTAAGCTGGCACATCATCACAACATGAGGCTGGAACATCATCACAACAATTAAGCTGGCACATCATCACAACACGAGGCTAGAAAATCATCACAACAATTAAGTTGGCACATCATCACAACAATTAAGCTGGCACATAATCACAACAATTAAGCTGACACATCACTATTTTGTGGTACTTTGACAGTCCCTAAGGAGCTGCCTAAGAATTGTAATATTCCCTAGGATATAAAATCCTAACGGAGCTACCACGTGGTACTCTGACAAACCATCCTTATCGGACCTTCGGGATATGCCCAAGAATCATAAGATTCCCTAGGATTATAGAAATCCTAATGGAGCTACCACTACTGATCAAGATACCATAGTATCATCAACACTACTCCCCCTTTCAAGGGAGATCCTTTTGAACTATACAAAGCTTGTCTCGAAATTTCTCAAACTTTACACAAGACAGAGGATTTGTTAACACATCTACAACCTGTTCATCTATTTCAACATATTGGAGTTTTATAGCTCCTCTCTGCATCATATCATGGGTGAAGTGATAACGGATCTCTATGTGCTTCGACTCATCATGGAACACATGGTTATCCATCATTTTTATACAACTTGGTTATTACATAGAATCATGGTGGCTTCCATATCTAGATCAAATAGATCGATCAACAACATCTGAATCCATATGGCTTCACAACTGGCGGAACATGCAACAATGTATTTTGCTTCTACCATGCTTGGAGAAATACTGAATTGCTTCCTACTCTGCCATGAGATCATGGTTGACCTCAGACTAAAACAACATCTTGAAGTGCTCTTTCTATCAAAAACACTTCCAACTCAATTTGAATCTATGTAACCACTCAGTATGAAGTCAATATATCTAGTATAATAGAGACCAAAAATTCAACGTACCCTTAAGGTATCTCATCATATGTTTTGTAGCAACAATTTGAACACATCTGGGTTCTACCAGATATTGACTCAAGGAAAAACATATATCTAGCCTGGTATTCGTTAGATACATCACTGAACCAATAATCTGTTTGTATAGAGTAGCATCAACCAATTATGGTGAGGTATTTACCAGGAGATTCAATTTCGTTTCCATGGGTGTGTACGTGGATTTTTATTTCAACATGTTGAACCTCTTCATTTTAACTACATACTACCCTTGTTTAAGGAAGATCTTCTTTGTGCTCTACCAAACTTCAAGACCTAAGAGATAATGCATTTAGGTCTTGCATAAAACTCTATGGCGAGCTTCTTCTGAAATCTATGATGATCTTTAATTCATCTTGTCAAGGATACATCTTCTATATATAGTAGTAAAATCATTGGCTCATCAGTCATAACCTTGAGATAAAGGTTAGAATCAACTTTACTCTTAGTGAATCCCAAGTTGTTCGGGAAACTGTAAATTCTATTGTATCAAACTCTAGGAGATTTCTTCAACACATACAGAGCTTCCTTCAACTGGAAGACATGAGTCTTTCTATCTTCAATCCTCAAATCAAATTTTCTCATTACATTGTACCAATATGGTACACTTGATCAACTACAACTCAATATGCACAATCATGTACTAGCTCTATGTGCTTTCTGCAAAGCACTATCTGTCTCACTAATTGAGAGTATGTACTCTCCTCTTTCTACAATTGTTCCTTCTGGAACTGGGACTCTGCACCTGCACCTACTCTAAAACTAAGAATGGTTTCTCCATTCTCACTGTGGTTTTTGAAATATGGGAGTAACTCCTCTACTCCATCATGGTAACAACTTCATCTGAAACTGAGAGTGGCTCAATAACTGATACTAAAGATAGCTCTTCTTCTTTCATGGAGGTAATGTTATCTTTCATCATATTCATGTCTCCATGACCCAACTAATGTAATGCAAAAACTACCACTCAATTTTAAATATGGGGATTTCTCCCCCTGCATCTTATATTATATATGAATCATGGTTTTTTTGGTTGTATTCATAAATATTGGAACTATTTCTTCAATTACTGGAGTAAGTGTCTCATCATAGTCTTCTCCCTCTTGCTAGGAGAATCCTCTAGACACACATCAGGTTTTGTACATATGCAACATGCTTTATCTGTATAGATAAATATTGGAAGTCAATACTGACTTCTCTTCTAGTCTCATTGAAGAATCCATATCCTAGTCTTTTTGATTGGCTTCCTTCTCTGTTACTGAAACAAGGTAATCTTCCCAGGAGATTTCATATCTCCTAGAAGTTTCTGAAGCTACAATCTAGGCATCTGTCTCCCAGTCCTGTAAGTTGTGTCTTCATCTGATCTTTTTTGAGATCAAGCTTACTCTTGATTTCTTCTAAGTCTACAAGGACTTCATTATCTCTTATAGGGTATACTTGGTGTTGAATACCAATTCTAAATATGAAAGACAGAGTTAGGATTCAAAGGAGATATGTTTCCCGTTCTAATGTTCGATCATCTTTGGAGCCTTCTACTCCTTTCAATCAATCTTGATATGAGATACTATGAATCTCAAGAGATAGCTTCTTCTTCATCTTGTTTCATACATGAGTGTATATGGTCATGTACATAGTCTGCTTCATGTCTCATATAATATGTTCCCTTCAACAACCTTCACTATAGCTTCCTCAGGGTTATCACCTGTGACGTAAAACAAGGTCAAGAAGCAAGAATAATACTCTTTTGATAATAGTAGATAAAACAATAGCACGAATAATCACCACAATAGCTACTTTAGAGCTATCACTTGTGACCTATCTGAAGTAAAGATCAAAAGTAAGAAATACAATACGAAATGAGGTCAAAACTCTTATAGTGTTGTGATCAAACATTCCTCCATGGAAACCTATAACTAACACAAGATATTTCTCCTGGAGGAGATGTTAGTTTGTATCATTCAAATGATTACATTAAGAATTTATCTCAATATGCTCACATGCTACCAGGTATAGTACTTTTCAAAGACTAGTTATCAACTTGTCATGTGAAACTTTGAATCTCATCAACTTAATTAATCAAACCTAGAACCTGGAGCCTTGTCCTCAAGAATGAGTGTGCTACTACTTTTCTTCCAAGTCTCCTTCACTCAAGATGAAAATTGTTTTAGTCAACCTGTATTTTGTACTAGGACAATATGTTATCTTTACAGAAGGTTGGGTTAGAGAATAAAATCTATGATCTCTAATTTAATCCATCTAATACCTTGACTTAGATTTTGATCAAAGGTTGGTATGATGGTCATAGCTACAAAATGCAACACTGATCAAAATAATTTCATAACAAATAGATGCATATTCGAATAATCACACCTAAGTTGCATAATTCCTCTAAATGTGTTGGATCTTGAGATCCTTCTGGATCTATGGCAAGAGATCCCTTCTCCTTCAAATATCCTTTAAAGCTTAAAATTTAAACATATGTGAGTACATACCTCTGATGGCATTTGCAGGTAGTGACACCATCTAGTAGCAACAACAATGATCACCAACTCTTAAAAACTTCAAGGGTGACTGCAACCGGTACTATGGCCGATACTTCAACTAGTACTACAAGTGTAATTGATACTGCAACTAGTTTTGAGACTGCAATTGCAACTACAACTTAGGGTTTTATGAGGAAACCCTAATTTTTCAAACTTCAAATTTTGAAATTCTGATCCAAAAGATAGATGCGCTGATTTGAGGTGAGTAAGCTAATGTGGTTAGATTTATGAAAATCCAAAATTTACCCCCTCAAACTTGACCAACGGATTTCTGGACTGGTGCTTCTGGTTTTCTGGTACTTCTGGTACTTCGTGAAAAATAGGGTTTCACTTTCTGGGAGATCTACCCACTGAAAAGGTGTGCTAAAGGTGCCAAAGAATTCCTTGGGTTAGGGCACACTTTTATAGATGGTTTTGAGGCTGAGAATATTCTTTAATAAAAATCCCTAATTTTCATGTACGACAAGTGTGTTTTTATTCTTCTTGTGAAAGATGCTCTCTTTAGCTTAGCTCTGATACCATGTTAGATTTTAAGCTATTATTAGGTTTCTTTTCAATTCACTAGATAACCATAGCATAGATAGGATCACTAAGAAATGCATCATCACAAGAGACACATCATTTATCCTGGGAAACCCTCATGGGGGAGAAAACCCAACAAAAACTTCTTTAATATAGATAGCCAATACAATGCCAAGAGAATAAACCAAACACTACAGAAAGTCCTCTCCCAAGTAATGTGCCTCTCTCTCTCTTCCTTCTTCTCCAACTGCAACTCCAAACTTGCACTCTGATGAACAAGTGAGTGAGTGAACAAATGAGGCACTAGCCTCTCTTATTTATACGATCTGGCAGGCGCTGAACTGAGGTGTCTTTTCACTGGCAGGGTCGACTTCTCAATCTGGGTGGTTATAACCACTTTAATATATTTTGGGGGCCAACTTCTCATTTATCATATTACAATTAGGGTTTGACCAATTCACAAAATAGGATTTGGTCATTTACAATACCCGACATGATCATTCCACAAAAGGGGATTTATCTAATGAATAATACATCAATAATAAATAGAATACTCTTTGCAGTTAAATTATTTCAACACTTAGTTCATATATTATCATTTTTTTTCCTTCAATAT
>JZKD02S0474272.1:0-17241 GCA_000966675.3 Picea glauca
CCGAAGGAATTTGTATTGTACAGTGATAACCACGCATTACAATTTGTGACTCAACAGGAGAAGTTGAAGCAGAGGCATGTTAAGTGGGTCGAATACATGCATAATTTCACTTTTGTGATTAAGCATATTTCGGGTACTACTAACAAAGTGGTTGATTCTTTGAGCAGGAAATGTTTGTTGTTGCAGGAGTTCCGAGTCAAGACCTTAGGTTTTGATGATCTCAAGGACATGTACGCAGGTGATGCAGATTTTGCAGAAGCATATGAAGCAGCTGAGAATCCAGTTCTAAGAGACAGAAGCCCTTAGATAGACTATATGATCCAGGAAGGATTGTTGTTCAGAGGAAATAAACTATGTATTCCGAAATTCTCCATGAGGGAGAACTTGCTGAAGGAGAAACATAGTGGTGGATTAGCAAGACATTTTTCCATGAAAAAACATTCGTGAAGTTGAGCGAGTCATACTTTTGGCCAGGGATGCGAGTATATGTCAAGAGATTCATTGACAGATGTCAAATTTGCCAGCATTCGAAAGGGAGGAAGCATAATGCAAGTTTTTATCAGCCATTGCCCATACCAGAGAGGCCATGGGATGCGATAAGCATGGATTTTGTATTGGGATTGCCAAGGATGCAAAGAGGATTTGATTCAGTCTTTGTGGAAGTGGATAGGTTTTCTAAGATGCCACATTTTATCCCATGCCAGAAAACCAGCGATGTGACTCACATCGCAAATCTGTTCTTCAAAGAGGTTGTTCGACTCCATGGGTTGCTGAAAAGCATAGTTTTGGACAGAGACACGAAATTCATAGGGAATTTTTGGAGGACCTTATGGAAGAAGCTGGGAACTAATTTGATGTTTAGTTCGGCTTATCATCCTGAGACGGATGGACAAACAAAAGTTTGGGAGACTTGCTGAGAAGCTTGGTGACAGAGCACCACAACAGTTGGGACAATATATTACCACAGGCAGAGTTTGCATACAATGACTCAATAAATCGAAGTACAGGCCAGAGTCCATTTCAGGTTGTCTATGGGATGTATCCAAGAGGATTTTCTGAGCTGAGGAATTCAGAACAGATTTCTACTAGCAGCGGTAGAGCTGAAGAGTTCGTTGAGGCGATGAAGGAACTTCACAACTAGGTGAAGGAGCGACTGTTGAAATCAAGCCAGGAATATAAGCGCAGAGCCGATCAGTGGAAGAGGCAACTTTAGTTTGAAGTTGGTAATGTAGTTCTGGCACATTTAAGGAAGGAAAGGTTCCCGAGACGAACATACAATAAATTGAAAATGAATAAAATTGGACCATGTAAGGTCTCGAGAAAATTGGGGGAAAATGCTTATGAGATCGAGTTGTCGGATGGGATCAGAATATATTTGATATTTAATATCGCAGATTTATACCCATACAGGGCTAGAGAAGCAGAAACTAGAACTGAGCAGCCAGTGATCCAATGGATGAAACAATTTCCATTTGTAGAGAATCCATAGATGGAGTGCATACTGGAAAAGAGAGTGGGTAAGAAGACCAGGAGGAAAGAATACTATGAGTATCTGGTCAAATGGAAGGACCATCCAGTGGAAGATGCCAGCTGGGAGAATGAAGCGAAGATATAGAGGCATGGACAGACCGTGCAGGAGCTCATGGACATGATCCCATGAAAGTTTTCAAGTGAGGGAGTATGATGCAGGAGCATCACTAACACATCAATCGATCCAGCATGGAAGCGAAGGACAGCTGGACAAGCCAACACAAATTTTGAAAAGAATGCTTTGGAATTGTGCATGATCTTAAATGAAGTCATTTAAGAAGAGGCACCTTTGTATATTGTAATGGACCTTGAGTGGATAGCTCTCGTCCTTTAGTAGATAGAAGGCATTTAATATAGTTAATGCAGGTTGATAGGATTTTAATTCTAGATTTGATAGCTTTAGAGCACAAGAGGGAAACGGGATATAGACACCCTCATTGATCATTGTAACAGAAGCCTGAGCATAGAAGAAAAAAAGAGCATAGGAGAAGAGAGAGAACTATGTAAAGACACCCATGTATAGACATTTGAATGAATAGAAGAATTCTGATTCAAATCCATGGTTTTGTATCTAATTCTCTTTGTATTGATGTTATTCTCAATTGAATGTTTGTCTCCTGGTTATACATTTGATTTTATATGCTGTGTATATGATTTCATGGTTGATTTGAAGTCTGAGAGGGAGATGAAATGAGTTTCAATTGTTTATCTATTTGAGCCAGATAATTCCTGCAAGGAGTGCAGTCGAATTGTCCGCAAGGAGTGCGTTGACAGAAGGGTTCAAATAGAGATAGTTTTTGTTCTCATTTCCTCAGAGGTGCAGTTGGGCACAGGAGTCATGCAATGAGTGCGCAGGCTAGGTAAAAGTCTCATGGTTGTGAACCTGAGTGATTCTTTGAAGGATTACTATTGCAAGCATGCGCAAGGTCGAAGACTCAAACACTTAGACAGAGTTGAAGGGTTGCCGCAAGGAGTGCGCGCAAGGGAGTTTCTTGGAGGACTTAAAAGTTGTGGAAAATATTAGGAGGAATAGGTCGTTGAATTCATCGAAGGATTGCACAGAGAAGTTGTGATTGAAGTATTCAAGAAGGCGTGCAATTTTGTGCACAGGTGAACAAGTCTTCATGGAGGAAGTACTTGATTCATTTCGCAGGAATCACCAAGCCAAGGACGGACGGTCAGTATTCTCCTAGGAGAATCCGTGAATCACCAAGAGCCGTTAGATCTTGGAGAGTTGCAGGGGAAGATATCACCGGTATTCCCGGAAGATATAAATCTCTGGAGGTGCGGAACCGATGATCAGGATCACGAGGGTCTTTGGATTCACACGCATATCATGAATCGGGGTTTCATGAGCTGAAGCTCCAAATTATTGCAACAAGAATCACGATATCGCGATACGGGATATCTCGACAGTCAAAGGATAGTGTGTGGGCCACATCAGAATCAACGAGTGGAGGACAAGTGGCATAAGTCATCGGGTTTCACAACGAGAAGTGTCGAGATATTAGCATCAGAATTCGCGATCCCGTGAAGTCCGAAGTCCCGATAGAGGTGATGGGAAGTGGAAAAGTCAACTCGCACGTGTGCGTCGGAGCTTCGGCGTATCGGGTATCGGGAGTTGGTAAGACAAGTTGTTTTGTATTGCGAGAAGCGAAATCGCGATAGGAGAAAATCCCGATAGAGGGAAGAGAAAAGTCAGCGTTGAATGGCCGTTGGCTCTCGGGGTTACGAGAGCCCAGTGATCGACCATTAGACTAGCGAAGTTGTGAGCTCCGATTCCTGATAAGTACAAAGAGGGGGGATCATGAGAAGTTTTCTATGGGTGTGTATTTCCCGACAGGGAAATAGAAGAGCTATTCAAGAGTTCTTCAGGCCGAGAAGAAGAAGAAGATCCTGTGTGTGCGCGTGGACCTTCCAACTTGCAGGTGGTGAAGGGGCTGCGTTGCTATCAAAATTCTTCAATATATGCAACTATTATAGGCACTTTGTGAAAATATTTTCACAATTGGATGCACCATTGACAGAAGTCACCTAGACGGGGGAATTCCAATGGTCAGAGAATGCATAGGTAACATTCGATAGGATGAAGAGGGTGATGAGCACTTTCCCATTATTAGCACTCCCATATTTCATGCAGCCTTTTTTCCTAGAGTGTAACACATCTAGTGAGGGGATAGGAGAAGCATTGATGTATTAATGACACCCAATATCTTTCGAGATAATAAATATAAGAGAGCCAAAGAAGTTGTATATAATCTATGATAAGGATATATTTTCCATCATGCATGAATTGGAAAATTTCAGATAGTACCTGGTAGGAGGACACTTTGTGGTTATGACTAACCGCAACACCTTGAGATATTTCTTCGAGTAGTGGGACTTGAATGTGAGGAAAAAGAAATGGGTGATTAATGTATATGAATATTTTTTTATATTGATTATGTATAGGGGAAGAAGAGTATATTTATTGACACCTTATCTTGGAGACCTGGAAACTTCTCTATGAAAGAGATCTCAAAAAACTGGAAGTCCATTCTTTTGGTGGAATACTCCAACAATACCTTCACTTGTGAGATGATTGAGGGAAGTATTTAGGATGATAGGTACATGGTAGTGGATGACATCATCTACTACAAGGACATGATATATATTTTCCATGAGTCCAAAATCAAGGATAAAATTTTGAGGGTAGTAAATGACACACCACTGGTAGGGAAACACTGGTATTTGAAGATCTATAAGCATGTGAGGGAGAGATTCTCTTACAAGGGTAACAAGGAGGGTGTACTTCTTCATGTGAGGGAATGCATGACTTTCCAGTATAGAAAGTCATAATTTACATGTCCTGTGATATTTATTTATCCATTTTCAATTCTGAAGAAAAATGGGATATCATTTCCATTGACTTCATTACAGGGTTTCCAAAGGTACATGGAAGGGAATGTATTTAAATGGTAGCATATATATTGACTAAATATGAACACTTATTTTCCATTCATTTAGAGTACAATAAATCTCAAGTAGCAGATATATTATTTAGGGAGGTGTTCATATTGTATGGTCTTTTGAGGAACATAGTTAGTGACAAGGATGGTAGGTTTCTTAACACATTTTGGAAGGATTTGTTCAGGTTATCTGGGACAGGGTTGACACCTAGTACTAGCTACCACCCCCAAATAGACAGGTGGACTGAGATAGTAAACAAATGGATTGAGAGGTACCTGAGTAACTACGTGACAAGGCATGGATAAAGTGGTTGTATCTCATTGAGAATTGTTACAATACCACTCATCACATTACCATCAGGATGAGCCCATTTAGGTAATTGTATGGCTATGATGTCCCATCCTTTCTGGATTTGGATTTTGGGGAGAGAAGAGATCCCAAGGGAAAATATTAATTCCAAGAAATCTAGGACATATTGAGAGTCCTAAAGGATAATTTGCAAGACACTCAGAATCAACAGAATATGTATGTAGATAGGCACAATGTGGAATGTAGCTTTGAGGTTGGGGACCTAGTCTTTCTTAGGTTGCATTCTCATAAACATTCATTATTGAATAAGAGTGGTGCAGAGAAGTTGAAGTCTCACTTTTACGCACCGTATAGAGTGATCAATAGAGTTGGGGAGATATCATATGAGATGGAGCTATCATAGGGTAGCAAGATATACAACATCTTCCATGTATCCTTCCCCAAGAAGGAATTGGGACAACAGGTCATTGCTTAAGTAGATATTCCTCCACTAGATGAGGAAGGGAAGATAGTTCTAGCTCTTGAGAGGGTTGTTGAAGACATGGAGTGGAGGTTAAAGAGCATAATCATTCGATATTACTTGTTTATATGGAGAGGATTTCTCACAGAGGATGCTACTTGGGAAGGAGTAAATCTTACAACACCTTGATCTGGAGTTGCTCGAGGACAAACAATCTTGGGAAGGGTGGATTGTAATGTCCCTTTTAAATTGATCATGATGGAGGATGACTTAATAGTGTATATGACTCCCGTAGGCTATATTCAGTAAGGAAAATGGATTCAATGAGGTTTAATTGGTGTAACGAGGTAAAAATAATGACAAATTACAAAGTGACATTAAATAAAAATAAATAATTATATTTAAATGAAATTTGGAGGGAAAATAAAGTGAGGGTTTGATTTGGTAAAAAAGGATAAAGATCTAGAAGTGTGGGAGAAAGGATAAACAGAGGGGTAACCCTTCTCTTTGGAATTATGACTTTTTTGAACTGTTGATTGGTTCTCTTGGAGCCATTGTTTCGTTGGGGTTTAGAAAAACCCTTCCACTATTGCAGTCTAGTTTTGGTAGTGAAATATCCACCCTAGCTGGACAAGAGGGGAGTCCATCTTGGACTTCCATTGGAGCTTCAATTGGGATTTCTTATTACAGTTGGAGGGATAATTAAGTGCGCATTATGTTTATGGAGATTTCTGGATGAGGTTGAGCCCAAAAATTTGCAGGCTTCATGAGGGTTTCAGAGAAATTGAGGTGGAAGGAATCACCACGGGTCGAGTAAAGGGTGTTCCGCGAGGCCTATCTAGATGAATGGTTGTGTCTTGTGAGGATATCTATGATCGATGGTTTTCAACAGTCGATTGGACCTAGAAGGTGAGGGTTACAAGAGTGGGTATTATGCAATGGATTCAAGAGAATCCTGGCGACATTCCAGTTTTTTTTTTCTTTCTGTGTGATTGTGCAGTTTCCATTGCAACCAATAAAGATCTTTGAGGTTAGTGTTTGGTGCAATTTTTGTTACATCCAGTATATATTTTTATTTTTGTGATTTATGAATATTCTATCCATAATAAAATTCCATGATCATCTCTTCCATTTTTATATACTTGTAATGTGTTTTGATAAGATGTCTATGATGAATTTAGATTCAAATTGTTTTTCATAAGTAATCAACGAGATAATAAAATCGTTTGCATAGTATTTTATTAAAACAATAATCTTGAAACATGTTATCCTCACCTTATATAATCGGGGACGTTACAAGTCGACATACAATTGTCAAAGTGTACAATTATAATACAAATTTCTCAACTATTACTCAAAAGTATGATCACCAATTGAAATTTAGATTGAACCTCCAATGAGTTGACACCCTTAGAAAATACATCACTTTAGTATACACACAACTATGAAAGGATTATATTTTGATTTGACATCTTAAGAAGAATATAAAATAAGACTTTTTATAGACTGATATGAAGTTGATGTTTAAATATAACTATTTATTTTTTATAAATACATGTATTGTAGAAATATTGACTTATTTTCCATTACATTCTCTCCTTCATAAACGCATATGCAATCACCATGAAGAATTCAAGGATGGTTGTTTCTCTCCTAAGTAGTCTTAAGGAGCTCAAATTAAATATCCCATATTTTACTCCTATTAATGAAACAATAGGTATTTATAATTGAACATTCAAACTATACCTATTCCAAGATTGAATGCACTCCTTGTTTGAATTCTTATGATTTGTTAAATCATACACCATATTTATGTATGTTCCTTGAACCTACACTTTTCCTTATTATTGAACCCAATCCGATAGTGCAAATTTATTTTGATACACTCATTTTTTTCCCTTCCAAAGTATAATCTTGTATAATTTTCATGTGCTTTTATTTTTTTAAAAGAATAAATCTACTCCACAACGTTGATGGTAAAAGATCATTTTACTATGGTGTAATATGTAAAAAATGGAAGAAGGAAATGTCTACATTCACTTCAATGCAACAATCATTGTTATTAAACGACAATTTTTTTTTGTAAGAAATATAGTTTATATGTATTTACACGTTACGATTATGTTATATAAAAACCATGTTATCTTCTTAAAATATTTCAAATCTCATAATTTTTTAATGATTAATATCTTTTAATAATACAAGAATAACAACAACCTTATAGGTCGAGATAATTCACAATATACTATATGAGTAATAATATGCAGAACATAAATATTTAGCACGCATTAGTGGAACAACAAGATTATATCTAGAACAATACCATAATAACACGAGAAAGAACACCTTTATTAAATATATAAATGTTCACTTGCCGCTTCAAGGGGGAAACCTCCAACAAAGAAGAGATATATTACAATAATATTTGAAGAAGAAAATATCCAATACCTCCTACTCTTATTTATACTAATTCTACCTTCTAAGGAAACTTCTAGAGGAATATCTTTCTAGAAGTGAAAGCTTTTATTAGGTCTTAATGCATTTCCTTATTCTCCTTTATTTATTAGTCCTTATTAACTATTTTCTTTCTTTACTAAATAGAAAACATATCCTACTAACTAATGACCCACAAAGATGGTTTAGGATCAGATCCTAACATGCCATCCCACTTCAAATGCATTATTTTCCTAAAGTATGAAGGTATGGAAACTAATGGAGTATGGTCATTGGTTCCCAAGTCGCATCCTTTGGTGATGTGTCCTTCTACTTGATCAAAAATTCCATTATAGTTCTTCTACATAACTGAAATTCACGAGAATTGAGGACTACTTCTAGTTGGAGCCAAAGGGATCCTTCTTCATCTAATTCTGGAAGGATGGTTTGGACCCTGCAATTATGTTTGACCACTTTCCTCAGAAAGGAAACGTGGAACACCAGATGGATTTTGGAAGTAGTTGGAAGGGACAATTTGTAGGCCACTGAAACAATACACTTGATGATCTGGTAGGGCCCATAAAACCTAGATTCCAACTTGTGATTTCCCTGGGATTTGAGAGATGTTTGTTTGTAAGGTTGGAGCTTCAGAAACACCTGATCCCTTTCCTGAAAAAATCATTTTTGAATGATGTCAGTCCACCTACTACTTGATGTGAT
Source organism: Picea glauca (assembly GCA_000966675.3). Classification (NCBI taxonomy): domain Eukaryota; kingdom Viridiplantae; phylum Streptophyta; class Pinopsida; order Pinales; family Pinaceae; genus Picea; species Picea glauca. The sequence continues at coordinate 8,402 of JZKD02S0474272.1, forward strand.
TTTTGGCCATGTGGAGTGTTATTATTGATTAAATTGTTTGGCTAAATAAACTATCTACAAAGGTAACCTACAAACTAACTTTAAGACTAGAAACTAGCCTTTGCAATCTAGAGAGAGCTCTCTCTGAGACTTGATCTCTGATAGACAGATTGTTTTTGAAATAATAGATATGTTTATATTCTTGAAATATTTTTTTCAATGTTTATTTCCAAGGAGGGATAGTATCTCTAGGGATATGGAGTCAAACCCTGAAAGCAAAAGAAAGCAATGTCTGGTAGGTAGAACTCCTTAGAGGAAAAAAGGCCAAACAAGGTGATGAACTTCAGTTTTGAGTTTTATTATGTAGGGTGAAATAAGAACAGAAACACATGACATAATCAGAGCATCTTAAAGGATGAATTATGACCTTAGTTAAGAAGATAAACAAAATTTAAATTAGTTAAGTCTAGAGCACTATTAGATGAATTCTAGACTTTTAATTTTCCAATTTAAACAAAAGAAAAGTACAGATGAAAGTAAGTACACAAGAAATACATACAAAGAAGAGTACAATATTCATATCACCACCATTAGAATATTTTTAATAATGAGTTAGGACTTCTACATTTGTATTTCTATTAAATTCATAAAATTACATTGAAGATCAAAATGCCTATACTTTTGCCCGCTCACCCCCTTTTGGTTTTCATGGCTTCATGAATATATACAAAATCATATGCCTATAGTGTTGAATTCAGATTCAACTATAATACTAAAATTGGTGCTAATAGTTGCACATGATCAACATGAAATATTTAACGGTCTGCTAAAAGGAAGGAGTTGACCAAACTTTTTTAATTTAAATCGTAACAACTTTGATATGGAAATAAATAAAATATATATATTATTTCCAGTTTTGATGTTTTTTGGAGATGAGCTGGCACATTGTCAAAACATTCAAGCTAAGAAGGAGGTATTCTTTGTAATTTTGTCACAGTTGCACAGTAAGTCCATTGCATGATGCAGGAAAAATACAATAGATTTTGTGCAACAACGAGTGATCATATTTGCACAGCAAAATCTTTGTGTTACTTTATGTGATCTTTTCAAAATGACAAAATAACAAAAATGTGTCAATTCGATTTCTAGTTGTTTAATTCTCTGCTGCTTCAACCAACAAATCAATTTTTCCCTTCTTTTTAATCTCCAGTTGTTACATTGGGATTTCCTCTTGATGTTGTAACTTCTTATTTCAAGACCTTGTTAAGGGCGCATTAGTATGAGGAATATCCTTTACCTATGGATTCTGTTCTAACATTTTCCCTTTATTATTTGTTTTAGAATCAACTAAAATTTATGGTACTGACCATTTTTATATTACAAAAAAATGTTTCTTGAAAATATTTTCTAAAGATTTCTTCTTCAATTCTCTATTTTCATGCTGTAACTGCACTATGACAAAGTGGGCCTTCTTCAACTATTCCTCCAACTCGATAATTGAAGTATCTTTGTCATCAAAGAGAATTGGTAGTATGAATTTTTTTGGAATCTTACTGGTTTCTTGCGTTGTATGTACAACATGAATTCTCTTTGTTGCATATTTGGTGTGTGGTTTACTAAGATCTTCAATCACTTATGGAGAGAATTGGAGTTTCTTTCCTTTCTTCTTAGCCTGCTGACCTGCTACAGGTTCTTTATTTTCTCCTCCCCTTTTATTAATAGAGCTCTCAGGGATTGATGTTTCGGCTATTTCTACTGATGAAGGTGTATTTCTCTAGCTTTGTGGGTTGCTTAGGGAATCCACTGCTATACTTGGTGAATTTAGAAAAGACTCCCAATATTTATTTCTCTTTCTCATATCCTCTAATACCAACAATTTGATCAAAGAAAAATGAAAAAGGATAGCATCTCCTTGCTCTTTCCTTAGTTGTACTCTGTCAACCCTATTTACAAGACTTCTAAAAAGATAAAATGGTAGATTCAAAGGCTTATTACTAGTGAAATGCATTAAGATCCTGATGTGATATTGGCAAAACCTGTCAAATATCCCTTCACATGTAAAAAAAATTTGGATAACCCTCAACAAATCACTATGACTTTTCAATAAAATCTCTCTCGGTATGATAGCACCAAATTTAGAATTTATATATTCAAGCTTCAGAAAATAATGATAGTTAGACAACTCTGAGTGGATATTTTTGAACCACTATTCTCCATGGATAGGAATTTTTGTTGTAGCTGGGACTCTATCTTCAAAAAATTGCAACTAGAGGTTTCCCACTTTAGTCTTAGTGCCATCTAAATTTTCTCCAAACTCCTTTTGCACTTGTCTGTTATACCCCTAGATTTTTTCACAAAACCTGATACAACCCACTTGTTTAAAGGATGCTCGGATCGTTGGGTCAACATTTATCAAATTTAAACCCTGTGGCTCAAACCTCACGATTTCCCCGCTTCTTACATTATTTATTTTTTGTTCAAGAGTTGTCATGATGCTCATATATGTCAAGCCTGTGTGAACTAGAGGTGCACAAAAATATATTGTAATAACCTTTACACAGTGAAAATTGGAACAATAACCTTTGCGCAACAAACAAGAGCAATAACCGTTGTGCAACAAATGAGAATATTGAATTTTGCACAGTGAGCAACAATATGTAGCAAGAGAAAACTCTTCACAGGAAATGAACAACAATAAGAAACTCGACAGAGAAATGAACAACAATAGGAAACTTGGCACAATGACGAACATCAGAAGGAAACTCGACGCAACAACAAGGATGGCTCATGTTCAAATCAAATGAAGTAAAGTTGGTTATGTGAAAATCAAATTTGTTTGAGAGGATAAATTCCAATGGGATCTAAGAAAGGCTCCTAAACAGTGATTGAAACAAATGGAGAATGCCCAGCAAAAAACAAAGTGAAAGGTTTGTGTCGTGAATATCAACACACAACATTTTCATAGCGACTCGAATTTTTGTAGCAGAGATATTTGGAACTTGTTGAAGAGGCTATGGATGATGCACAGTTCTTGGAGGTGATGGGGAAAAAAAAAATGTGGCCAATATTAATGCTCGAATGGATAAGGGACAAAATTTTGAAAAGGGAAGTGGTTATCCATAGTGACAAGACATTTCAAGGAAAGTTAAGGATTTAGGAAGCGAACTTGTGTAGCAGGTACACTTTTGAAGTTTGCAATGGTAAAAATGACATGGAGTGTCATTATTGTTCCTTCTGTAACCTCATGAAAGGTAATGATGAACTATAATACCTTTTGACATGACAATAACCCTATCCTATGACTCGACATCACCACATAATTTCCCACTTTTTAATGTGATTCAATACATAGGAAAGTCAACCATTACAAATTGAACATGACAGACTTTACACTCTTGACTCTTTTCTTTTTATGATGGTGTTTTATGAAAAAGACAATACACCGTTTAAACCAACTTATATCTAGACCCCTTACTAACATTTCAATTTATTTTTTATTTGATTATTGACCTCATAAACCTTGACACACTAACTATCACTCATCTAGGAATGCCTTGATTTTCCTAGGAACATGGCATGACTTTGAAAGTTTGGAAAAACCTCTAACTCTAGCGATGAAAATCATGGTGCTAACATGGAGGTTATCCTTTAGATCCGCTAGGGTGGTTGTTGAACCTTGTAGAATGTGTCAATACATTGTACCTTTTATGTTCCTGGAAGATAGGTAGTGATTGTAGGTGGGCATTGGCCATACAATGCTTCATATGGGGTCATTTTAGTGGTTGTATGATAGGAAGTAATGTACCACCATTTTTCCAAGGGAAGTCATTTCACCCACTGGTGTTTTTTGTCTAAAAACAAATGTTGCAAGTAGGTTTCCAAACATTTTTTGAATACTTTCTTCTGACCGTCGGAATGGGGGTGATGTATGTTCTGTTGTTCAATTGGGTGCCCTGCAATTTAGATAGCTCTTTCCAAAATGTTTTGGTGAGTGTTCGATCACAATAAGATAAAATAGAGGTGTGTATGTCATGTAACTTGAAAATATGAGCAACGAAAACCTATGCTACTAGTGTTAGTGTGAACGAGTGGGGTAAGGAACAAAAATGAGCATACTTGGAGAGGCGATCAACCACCAATATGATGACAAATGTGTTCCCAGCTTTAGGAAGGCCCACTATAAAGTCCATGGAGATGTTTTTCCAAATAGAATATGGAATGGGGAGGGGTTGTAGGGATCCTGGAGACATTCTAGTTTCACCTTTATTATGTTGGCACACCTCACATTCAGTGATAAAGTGAAGGATATCCTTCTTCATTCCTTCCCAGAAAAAAGAACGACGAGAATGAGCATAGGTATTTTAGAATTTTGAATGACTTGCAATAGGTGATGAGTGCAACTCATTTAAGAGTTTCAACTTGAGTTATGAATAGGGATATAGAACCAGGCAATCATTAGATATGAGAATATTTTCCGTCCAAGTGTAGCCAATGGGAGGATTAGGGTCCTCTTGAAGGAACTGAATTAACCTAGAGAGAGGCAGTTGAGTTATCCACTCTTGGAGTACTTATTCAATCTAATCAGGGACCCGTAAGGATAATCAAAGAGGGAGTCGTCCTCCTCATGTTGTTTAGACAATGCATTTGCTAGTATATTTTATTTTCTCTTTTTATATATGATTTCATAATCATAACCCAATATTTTGGTCAACCACTTGTTTTTTTCTCGGGAGGATAATTGGTTTTGCAAAAAATACTTAAGACTATGGTGATCTATTTTTATCTAAAAAATATTCCCCAAAATATATGGCCACCATGTGTGCACCGCATGGATAATGGCCATCATTTATTTTTGCTACGTATATCTTCCTAGATTGCATCCACTTGATGCTTTTCTAGTAATGGCCATAGGTCGACCATAAAGTGTGAGCACTGCATCTATACCAATGATAGAAGAATCTGATTCCACCACAAAGGTTTTTTTGAATTCAAGGGATGCTAGGACATGAGTAGTGCACATGGTTCATCTTTAAATATATGAAGGATTGCTTAGTATTAGGTGTCTAATGAAATGTATTCTTCTTAAGAAGGTTGTTCAAGGGATTAGCAATTTTTCCATAATGGTGGAAAAAATTTCTGTAATACCATGTGAGACCGATAAAACCCCTTAGGTGCTTTAAGGTTGTGGGTCATGACCACTCCTACATAGCTTGTATTCTTTTTGGGTCGACTGTTACACCTTCTTAACCCACAATGTGTCCTAAGTATTCCACTTCGCTCGCTCTAAAGGAACATTTGGTCTTTTTGACAAACAATTGGTAGTCCTGCAAAAAATGAGGGAATGTTTCCACATGGAGAAGGTGGTTATCCCAATTATAGTTGTAGATGTGGATGTCATCAAAGAAGACCAGGAAACATTGTCGAAGGTAAGGTTTTAATGTTTTATTCATGAGACTTTGGAAGGTGGTTGGGGAATTGCAAAGGACAAAGGGAATGACCAGTAATTAATAATGTCCTTCATGAGTTTGAAAATCAATATTTGGAATATCTTCCTCCCTCATCTGGATATGGTTATAGTCAAAGAAAATTTCTAATTTGGTGAAGACACAAGTACCTTGGAGTTCATCCAACAGATCATCAATGACAGGAATGAGAAACTTATCTTTGATGGTCATTTTATTAAAGGAAAAAAAATTGGGACACATGCATCAAGTGCTTTATTTCTTTAAGACCATCACCTTAGGGGAAGAATATGGGATGGTACTAGGAATAATTACCCTTGCCTCCAGTAATTATTATACCATATTTTCAATTTTATTTTTTTGAGAAAATGGATACCTATGGGGGTGTACATTGGGGGCTTGAATTCTCAACAAGAGAGGGATGACATGATCATGCTCAACCCTAGAAGGAGGTATGTTTGTTGGAACTTCAAATACCTTGGAGTACTTGCCAGATATTAGTTATAGTCTAGGAGGGACTAGCAAATAGGCCCAATTAGTGACCTGGATGGAATGCAATTGATCAATCACACCATGTTGGCCTTTCTTCAACATGTTTTCCATCTTGTGAGAGATTATGATTTCAGGACAACCCACTTGGATACCTCAGAGGGTATAAGTGTGAGCCTCTTGGGTGAAGCTGATATATAACTCATGATAATCCATTATTATTGGTCCCAGAGTGATAAGCCATTGCACACCGAAAAATATATCACATACCCCCATGGAAATAGAGAACATGTGGGTTTTCATATGATAATCACCCATATGGAGTTTGAGATTCTCACAATGAACCCCACACTTCATCGTACCACCATTAGCTATGAGAATTTGAAAACCCGAAATAGGGAAAACAAAGAAATGGATCTTCTCAACAAGCCCATAATGAATAAAATTATTGGTGCTACCATTATCAATCAAGACCACAACTGGCCTATTTTTGATGTATCCCTTGATATTAAATGTTTGTGGGGCCGAAATACCTGAGAGGGCATGAAGAGATATGAAAGGATCCTCTAGTTCCACAAGGGAGGAAAAAAAATCTTCAACATGAACACTTGGTTGAGCATCCTATGGGTTAGGATCCCCATCTAGTGGTATGTCTTCATAGGAAGAGGAAGTCGATGGAATAATATGGAAGAAATTGTTTTCCCTACATTTATGTCTTGGTGAAAAATTTCAATCACGGTAATAGAAAATTCCTTTCTTGTGACACTGCCTCGTTTGTCTTGGAGATACCTTTTGGACCTTCAAGGTTTGTGTCAGAGCTGGGTTATCCCTAAGACAAGGATGGTTGGGCAATGTATCCTTCAGGGGTGGATCCTGAAGGATTTTATTTTCTTCCAGTGTTAATTGGCATGCCTGCAACTAGGTAGTAGGATGATGCAGGATCACATGATCCCTCATGGATTCCTTTAAGCCACTGATAAAAAATTCAAGGAAAAAATAATCAGATAAGCCCTCAGTTTGAATAGGCAACTATTCAAGGTTCATGATGAAGTTTGTAACTAATCCAATTTGGTGCAACTTAGTGATATTTCACAAAAAATGTGATTCCCTATCAAAATGGGAACAAACTAATTTAGTGAACATGTTGCAAGTGGGTAGTCTGGGATAACATTTCTTATGTCACTTCCACCTTTTTCAGCGTTCTTGATCCAATTACAAAATACCTACATGGATTTTTGTCTCATCATCTCGAATATCATGAAGGGATAAGTATTCTTCCATTTGAGAAACCCGCCAGGCTGGGATGGAGCCATAAAATTTATACATATCAACTTTGGGAACCTTATTCAAAGAGGTTGGAGAACCCCAAGGGGAGTGGGATGAGTGAGTATGCTCATAATGGGGAGATTGAGGATCCTTGGGATTGGGCTCAACATTCTTACCCTTGAGGAATTTCTCCAGAGTGTGGTATTTCTTATCAAGGGTTGTTTGGAAGTTGTTGTGCATGGAGGCCATTTGTTTTTCTAAGTTGGACATATTGTCCTCCAAGGTTCCTTGGGACTGAGACAAGGTGTTAGGAATGGTGGAGGATTAAGTAGAATAGAATTTGTCAGGATGGAAATATGGGCTTTAAAATAAAAGGTACTTGGTTTATCAAGACAAAGAGAGGAATCCAATGGGATAAGTCTCAAATAAGGGCATCCCAGAAAGGGTTGGGTCTGTGTAGAAAAAAAAGACTAAAAAATGAAGGGTACCACTGTGATCATAATGAAGAGAGAAATCCAATAGGGAAAGTCTCAAATTTGGGTGCATACTTGCCCCAAACTTGTTTTTTAACTCCTGGAAATTTATACTCTAATCTGAATACCTCTGCAACATCAAAATTCCCAAATTATTAATAATAAAAAATGTTGGTAGGGAGGGTTTCTATAGAAAAACATTTGCTAGGGTTCCAAGTTTCACTATAGTATATCTCTTGTTTCTTCCCAAAGGGTGAGGTTGTGCATAGAATCTACAATCAAGGTTTTTCCCTATGCTATAACTCTCTGATATATGTGTGGGGTACAATAATAGTACTCGACCCAATATTTTAGGGCACCAACTAAGGAGGCTATACTGTACCCTTAGCCGTACTACCTGACTACCCAGGTATTAGAGAGTATCTTCTCGATTCTTTTGTTCTTGGTGACACTATAACAATTAGGTAGACGATCGGTTTATCTATGGGAGGTTGGAGGATACCAAGGACGATTCGTATAAAGATGTTGTCTAATGTGCTACCACTCAAAGGGGTACCAACATGGGTTAAAAGGGTGGCCAACAATGTGTTCTTAATTACCACTTGTAGTTCCTACGCATATGAGGCCCTTGCATATCTTTATATATTAAAGACGTCGGAATATGTCTCTACCATGAAAAATTTACCCCACAAGATTTTCCCAGGAAAGAGCTTTGATACAACTTACACTATACTAGATGAATAGTAATATGTGGAACAAAATTATTTAGCAAGAAGTAATGGAACAATAAGATTATAGCTAAAACTGTACCAAAATAACACTAGAAAGAGCACCTTTTTTAAAGATATCAATTTTCACTTGCCCCTTTGAGGGGGAAACCTCCAACAGAGAAGAGCTCTATTACAATAATATCTCAAGGCAAAAATATCCAATACCTCCTACTCTTATTTATATTAATTCTACCTTCTAAGGAAATTGTTAAGCCCTGATATTGGCTCATTACCCCTTAATTGGGGCATATTATATTAGTAATGTTATTTTATTTATGTCGGCTTTAGGCCATTAGTTGTAATTATAAATCCTAGTCTCCTATATATACCAAGGAGACATTTTTCGTTTTGAATCATCTTGTACTTCAACATTTAAGTGGGGTAAAAGGAGGTTGCCCCCT
>JZKD02S0474283.1:0-10953 GCA_000966675.3 Picea glauca
TGTTACAATCACTGGAATTCTTGATAATTTTTTTCACTATATTGTTGTAAATTTTGATCAAAATCCTTCTTTTTTGCTCTTTTGTCTCCTCTCCAATGATGATTTATAAGTGAAATTTTAGATTTAGCATTTATGTGGATTGAAAATTTTGATTTGTAATACAAATTTAATATGACAAAAAATTAAAATCGTTCGGTTGTGACAACACATACTATTGGCACAGGGGCAAACCCAAGGTTCATCTCCAAGAGCGCACCAACAAGCCCTAACTACTGGCCCTTTCAGCAACACCTGCGAAGTAGATGTAGTCTCACCCGAAGTATCTATGGGGGGGTTGTAGGACAGGGATGTCTACAACCAAGGGGATATCAAGTGGATCCAATACAAAATCAATACAACAATTATATATCTTTTACTAGTTCAGATCTACTCCACAGAACTATCTATCAGATCTAACATAGTAATCCAATAACGATATACCAGATGAAAAAGAACAGAGCATAAATCACACCCAACAAAAAATATACATGGTTCATCCTCTCTCTAGGGATACATCCACAGAACTGTGCTTTATAATAAATTAGGATGAAGCATACAACTCTTGTCTACGCTTTCAACTAGCATATCTTCTTTCTCCTGCTCTTTATCTCTCCCCTTCCTGTGCACCCAGCTGCAAGGTTGATCTTCACACCCAACTGAAGATCTTACAATCCTAGAAGGCTCTACACTCAACACTTCTCTCTCACACAATAATCCTCACTCGATCACACAATTAAAAAAATAACAACAACAACAACCCATCCCAGGTCCTTTAGACCTCTATTTATACATTACAATAGTTCTCGGACACCTTTAGGCTAAAACCTAAGTGTCAAAACCCTAGATACCAAAACCCTAGGTGTCTAAAACCCTAGGTCAACTTGATCCACATTTTCAGGGCTTTGCCAACCTATCTTTCCTTCCTTCTCGTGCAGTTCTCCAAAGCATCCAATAGTGGCTTTTTCTGCTTGCTGAGTTGTCCACGATCCATCTTCCTTGCTGATCTATCATCCTCGATATATTTGTCGAATGTCTTGCTTTCTCTTACTTTACTCCATATTTTCTTCTCTTTTGCTCACTTCGACCCAATAACAACCACTGTGTCTTTCGCGTAGTTTGCGTTTTGACTTTTCTTCCTTGATCTTCGTTTGCTTCCACAACCAAGGGCCAATAGGCCCCAAACAATCACCTATGACTCATCTCGAGGCACTTCTGATCTGATCCCTCTGCTTTTCTTCGTCTTCAGACTGCGCAGGGAAGCCCATGCTTCCAGCTCTAGTCCTCCCTTGTGCAGATTGTCTTTTCTGTGTCTGGTACCCAGTTTCAAATGCACCTCATACCTAGACCCTTATCCTCATTCTTTTAATGAAAGCTGGGAGGAAACTATTTTTCATAATACAACTTTAGTTGGCTCCCGTTCACCAAACCTTCCTTTCAATCTCCATTCAAAGTCTCCAACTATGCAGCTCCTCCTTCTGTAACATAGGCAACCTCATATGGCCTGAGCCAATGCATTTTGAACTTCCCAGGATGCTTCATGAACTTACTGTCATATACCAGTACCAGATCACCTTACTTAAATACCTTCTTCTTAATGTGTCAGTCATGGTAGGCGTTCTCTCTTTATTTCTGGACCTGCTGATAAAATCCTGCAACAAATATGTCTTCCTCCAGTTCAACCAACTGTGCAAGCCTCTCTTGAACAGTGCCAGTGTCTTCCATATCTGTAAAAGCAACAATTCTTAAGCTTTGTACCAAATATTCCATTGGGAAAATGGATTCAAGACCATACACCAATTTAAAGGGGGTCTGGATTATTAGCTTCTTTCAAGTGGTTCTATAGGCCCACAGTACTGTTGGTACTCTTAAATCCCAGTCGTCTCTATTGACACTGCAAATCTTCTTTAGTGTTGTCTCCAAGATTTTGTTGAATGCTTCAACTGTCCCATTTTCTTGTGGATGGTAAGGTGTTATCTTTTGATGATGAACTGTAAATTCCTCAGTCAAGGCTTCAATTGTTTTATTAATGAAATGTGTTCCTTGATCACTCATAAGGATCTTTGGGCATCCAAACCTGGTTACGATGTCATCAAATATGAAGCACGCAACTGTAGTGGCACTACAGTCCTTAACTGCTCTTTTTTTGTCCCATCTGGTCAAGTGCTCTGTCGCAGTAATTATGTACCTTGCTCCTGTGCGCTTCCCTGGTGGGTTAATAGGTCCCACAAAGTCAATGGCCCATTTCTCAAATGCTTGTAGGGTCAGCTACGGTGCTAATGACATTTCATCTCTTCTTAATGGTTTCCCAACTCTTTGGCATACATCACAGGCTTTGTAATAGTGTAATAGTCCTTAGCGTCTCTGTGTAAGGTAGGCCACCAAAGGCCAGCCCTAAGAATCTTCTGCGTAGTTTCCTTCCTTGCATAGTGTCCTCCTACGATGCCTTCATGAAATTCGACGAGGATTAATGGTCTTTCTGCCTCCATAACACACCTCCTCAGTATCTCATTAGGTCCCATCTTGTATAGTTGTCCCGCTATAAGCGAAAAGTTTGCAATGCGCACTACTAGTTGTTTCTTCTGGGCGATTGTATATTCACTCGGTGCCATTCCTGTTGACAGGAACTGGACTATCTCTGTGAAGTGGTCATCAATATTTCTAATGGCTAGAAGTTGTGCATCTGGTAGTGTATCATCCAAATTAGTAGGCTCTTCTCCATGTTCCAACCTCGACAAGTGGTCGAGACCTTTGTTCATTCTCCCTGGCTTAGCTACGATCTCAAAATCATATTACTGAAATAATAGGAGCCATCTACATATTCTTCCCCCCAACATTGGCTTGTTGACTAGGTATTTCAGTGTGGAGTGATCAGTAAAAAATTTAAAGTGTCCTCCCAACAAGTAGTGGCAGAACTTCTGCAGCGCATACACCATGGCTAACCTTTCTCTTTCAGTGGTGGTGTAATTAAACTCAATAGTTGATAGCTTCCTGCTAGCAAAGGATAACGGGTGGTCGATGTCTCATGTTCATGGTTGTGCTAACACAACTCCTATTGCAATAGAAGATGCATCAACATGCACGTGAAACTCTTTACTCTAATATGGGAAAACCATAATAGGCGCAGTAACCATTTCCTGTTTCAGCGTGTCAAAGCTCTGCTGGCATTCTTCTGTCTTTCTCTCCTTCTCGCGCGGTGCTCCAAAGCATCCAATAGTGGATTTTTCTGCTTGTTGAGTTGTCCATGATCCATCTTCCTTGTTGATCTCTCATCCTTGATCTCTTTTTCCAATGTCTTTCTTTCTCTTACTTCACTCCATATTTTCTTCTCTTTTGCTCACTTCGACCCAGTAACAGTCATTGTGTCTTYCGCGTAGTTCACATTTTGCCTTTTCTTACTTGATATTCTCTTGCTTCCACAACCAAGGGCCAACACATACCCTTGATGTTACATTAATTTGGAGGTTTCTCAAGCATTTGGCTTTCCATATTCCTAGAAATGCTTGATATCTCTCCTAGTTAAATTTAGAAGCCCGAGAGGATCTTCTTGAGACTTGTATTCATTTATCCACAGATAAATGAAGAATACCTTTAACCCCCATTTCGTTCTTCATTGCACTGAGATGTGCTTCTGTTCTTCTTTGTTGTGTGATTTCTTATCTTCACTTCTTGTCTCTCTTCATGAATTTTTTTTGCAGGCCTGAAGTCCAACAAGTGGCATCAGAGTTGAGGTCGGGTGAAGGTCTGTGAGAGCCGAGGGAATTTTTTCATTTTCACAGAGAGAAGGAGAGTCCGCTACACGGGAACCAAGGGTTTGGCACTTTGTCGTAAGAAGGAAAAACCCTATGATTTTGAAAGGATGACGAACACTGAGGAGAAAGTTCGATGGGGCGATAGCGTTAGAATCCATGTAAGTGGTTAGAGCAAGGTTTCCTCTTGGGTATATTTCTTATGTATGTCAAGTTCTGTAGTTTGGAGGATACACACAAAGTTTTTGATGGAATGCCTCAATGAGATGATCGTGGACCGTTATGATGATTTTTCATAGGAGGAAAAGTTAGATCTAGTGGTGATAGTGGAAAGTCAAGCATGGAAGAAGAGTGTAGATGGGATTACTCAGATTTGAAGCAATGGTGAAATTCTTGAATGCAAATTTTGAGGTGGAATTATTTTAATGTAAATGGGCATACGATTGTAAGACTTGGTTAGGGATGAGTACCCAGTGTTTGAAATTTCACTAGTAAAGTCTAGACATAGACCTAGGTGATAGGGGGAGCATGCGATATTCCCAGATACCTTGTCTTTGAGGGAAGTTTGGTTGGTTTTGGTCACAGGGGGGAAGTTATGTCAAGAGTCATGGTTTTTGAGCAAATGTTTCTGGTAGGTCGTGGTTTTCAATCCCATGTATTGTATGTAATGAAGCATTGAAATTATCCTCAAGGTGAGGGGTGAAGGCTCACTTGGCTAGCTTTGCTAGATTTGGTCAAGGGAATAAAGTTTTATATATTTATTGGTCATGGTGATGGAGACAAATGATGCAGATCGTGGGATCCTAATACCCACAAATCATCATTAGCAGAGATGTGTACATGGAACAATAAGGAGTTTTTTAGGATCACAAAAAAATATTTGTTTGCAAACTTAGGAAGTCATTGTATGGACTGAAGCTCAAAAAAGAAATGGTAGAAGATGTTTGATTTATTCATGGTAAAACAAATTTGACAAGAAGTGAGTATAACCATTGTGTTTATGGTATGTTCATTATCCTGGTGATATATGTTATGCTTGTAGAAAGCATAAGAATGGTTGAGATTGGCAGGTTGGCTCAATTGGATAGCACATTTGATATAAAGGATCTAGGAGTTGCTAAAAAAAATCTTGGGCATGTAAATACACAGAGACAAGAAATATGGTAAGCTTTGGTCATCACAAAACAAATATGGTGAGAAGATGCTCAGGAAATTCAATATGAATAATGTGAAACTGATACATATCCCTTTATCTTTCCATTGTAATATTTCTTCAGATTTATGTCTTAAGTAATGAAGAAGAAAGGGATATATGTTTCATGTATCATATGATAGTAAGAAGTTTGATGTATGCAATGAAATGACCATATATTTCACATGAAGTTAGTGTTGTCAGTGGACACATGACAAAACTAGGTAAAGAGCATGGAAATGGGCGCTTCGTTATCTAAGAAGAAAAAGTACCACCTACAGTGGTTGCAGTGATTTAGTTTGTGGTTATGTTGATTCAGTGGAGGTGGAGTGGTCCATACTAGAGAAAACTATGCAGACATGTTCATGCAACCAATATTGTTAGAGAAGTTGCAGTGGTGGTTGGCTTCTCTTGGCTTGCACGAAGGTCATGTTTGATTCGTTGGGAAAGTGGAATGTCCCCAATGGGAATATGCTAGGGAAATAATGGTTTGTTTTCAATTATGTATTTATGGTTGTGCACTTTCATCAAATACTTTCTTTACATGTGTTGTTATACTAATTGAGTACTTTTCACAAACAATTTTCTGGTATACAATGAATATTTTATCAAACATGTTGCACACAATTGAATACACCAAAATGGAAGAGATGATCATGGCATTTTAATATGGAAGGAATATTCATGAATCACATCAATAAAAATATCTATTGGCTGTAACAACAACTGAACCAAACACTAACCTCAAATATATCTATTGGATGCAATGACAGTTGCACAATCACACATACAAAGAAAAACAAAAACTGGAATTTCACCATGATCCTCTTGAACCTATTGCAGAATATCCACTCCTATAACCCTCACCATCTAGATCCAATCAACCACTGCAAACCCATGATTAGAGAGGTGCTTGCAGGACACAACTTATTGTCTAGTGGGGTCTCATGGGACGAGGCTACATCACATGTGGGGGCCTCACGAGACACCCTATACTCAACCCGCGGAGTTGTCCTGTACCACGATTTAATCAGAAACCCTCCACGTACCTGCAAAGTATGAGTACGACCTCCTTCGAAAGATTCACCAACCTCCTATGCAAGCCGATATATCTCCAACTTTAAACCAAATCCCAACCAAAGCTCCAATGGAAATCCTGGATGGATTCCCCTCTTGTCTAGGATCCAATGGAAATCCTGGATGGATTCCCCTCTTGTCTAGCTAGGGTGGATATTGCATCACCGAAACCAAACCAATAGTGGAAGGGTTTTTCTGAACGTTAACGAAACAATGACTCCAAGAGAACTTCCAAAATAAGAGATCAAATCATAATGCACAAGTAAGGCTCTACCCTTCCTTTTATACTTTCTCCATGCCTTCTATAACTCTCCCTTTTTTGACCAAATCAAATGTAACCCTTATCCCCTTTTTGAGTAAATCAATTATGRCCCTTATTCCCCTTTTTCTTTCACTTTAGGATTAAAAGTCACTTTTAATAGATAAGTAACTTATTAAGTCTAATGTCACTTTAAATACATAACATCTCCTAACTAAGTGACATTAAATAACCCCTTTTGACTCCCTTTTTATTCACCGATAAGCCACATAAGTCATTTCCTTTGTCGAACAGGGAAAACCAAAAATGGGGACATGACAAATCCTCCCTTCCCAAAGATTGTTTGTCCTCAAGAAATGTCATCACAATTTGACACTCCATCGACTGATACAAAGTGGAACTGAAAATGAGACCAGGATCTCAAAACACCATGTAATATGTGAATCATCCTCCGCTCAAGACGTGGTTCGATAATGTATTGACATGAAAGGTCTCATGAAAACTGCCCACAAGGACATTTGGTGCTACAACAACTTGATAAACCTATCAAGGAACTTCTCTTCAAGGGAACCAATCCCATGAAGGAAAAACATATCTATTTCCTCTGTGTCAACTGCTGCACCATCTCCTACTGAAATTCTAGGGTCCCAAGCTACCCTTAAAAAGGAACCACCACGTTGATGCTGCACCACCCTGAACATATTTGTATGACCATCATTCCCACTCTGCATCCACAATATTTAATGTCTCAAAGGATCACATCCACTATCAAGGATCACTCCCATCCAATGTATCCAAAATTTAAGATCAAACATCATAAAGAAGTCTATGTGGTCACCAACTGATATGGAATCCACTACACCTAGTCTCCAAGTATCAAATGGAAAATCCCCAATCATCCAAGTATCATCTGGAAAATCTCCCAACATATCATTTGTGGAGTCCCTCCATGCGAGCACAAGAACCCTGTAGATGGTAAAGTTGTCAGGGTCCCAAAATAGCATGTATGATGCAAAGAATCCTCTACTCATAGCATTGGTATGTAAGATGATAATACAACAATCCACACGTCTTCTCTTGATAAGACAAGCAATCATAAGTTTCATAAACTTAGTCGACTCCTCGGAAGCCAACTCCTCCAAGCATCCACTCCTAAGCCTCCCAAAGATAAACTCCGGGAGGTCAAAATCGGTGCTCTCCTCTCTAATAGTAGTTGAAATGTCAAACAATGTAATCCGAGGGTCCCAAAATAATCCTGGAAAGGTACCACCATGCCGAAGTTGTATGAATCTGATCCTCACCGTCAAACCAATGCACCTAGTCTATCTCCTCCTCTCCTGGAACCCAAGGCTGAACTCCTTGAAGGAATTGAAACTACTATCATGGATCCTCCCCTGCAAAGGTGTCTTAGTGAAATCTAAGCCTAAAAATCCATGAGTGACCTCGAGTTTGTCCTACCATATAGAGTAAGTCTCGACGTCCCCTCTACTAACACCCCAAAAATAAATCATACAAATCACTATGATCCTCATCTGAATCAATATATAACTTAGATGAATTCCTAGATCCCACCACCAAATTAGAAGTCCACCACTCCCAATATGTTCTAGTTGTTGTTGTTCCATATTGGTAACCATTGGAGTCAAAATGAGCCAAGTCCCTGGTATGCCAACATCTGATGGGAGTCACGTACTAGGAATCAACTATGTAACCGTATCTCAGTTTGGCTCTTGCCAAACTGTATCGAAAAATTTTCTACCTTGATCACCATCAATGTACTCAAATAATCCGTGGAGTCTAAATACCTCCTTGGAAAGTAACCTTCTCACACATGGTTCCTCATACTCTTACGAGTACCCAAAATTCCTACAAAAGGTGAATCAAACATAACCCTTATGCTCCTCTCCCTAAGCGTGGGCTCAAGAACTACATGTGTGTGACCTCTATAGTGGATAATGCCAACCACCACTCTGTCAGATGACATCTCTGAGAACTGATCCAATACAATTCGGATCTCCTTCTATTCTCCAATAACATAGCCCAAATAAAAGAACTTTTACATGGATATAATCCTACTTGCTTCACTCATTTGACTCAGGCAAACCCTTCACATCCTACCGAATAACACTATATTCCACCGCTCGTAATATTGGAAAGTGTCGGGTGCACTGGTCAACCCAAATGGTATGACCAAGGACTCGAGGTAACATTCGAGACAAATCCTGCAGGTATCTTGCTCTTTGTCCCTTCGCAATCGAAGATCAGTCTCCGAGGATTACTACTCTCCATGAATCTCATCCATCCACTCATCGATCCTAGGTGAACCAAACTTAATGATATGTCTGAAATCCCTGTTTAGAGGTCTCCCCATGGGAAACGTCCTAAAACCTCACTATATATCGCCATACAATGTTGTATACTATTGTATACTATTACACACCACTGTATCATCATGTACCACCCTGTGTGCCCCTGTATCGATTACTATACTAATATCGACTGGTCCTAGATCCCAGAATGATGTATTCACATCTATCCCATACTCAATCCCCCAATCAACTAGTGCATATAATTCCTTGATGGCTGGTCCACAAGGAATTTTCTCAACTACTTCCTCTATAGCTAAGCCTTGAGCCAAAATAAATGACTCGTGATCCCTACAATGAAAAACATGTGCATGGGAAAAACCCTCTATGTTAGACTGCTCCTCATACACCTACAACCCTGAATACTCCCTATGCGAAATCGTCATAAGAGGCTCCTCCCTCAGATCATGAGTGCCACTCACATCCTCATGTTTTCTTGCTACCAAAGACGATGGAGTCTCTGTATCTATCAACGATGAAGAGTATGCCAAACTAGGCTGGTGACAAAGCCCCAAAATCTCCCTTTCCTTATCTTCAACGAACTTAAGAGAAAGGTCCCTATCCATGAAAAATTGCAAATAATCAGACTTCATCTGCTCTAGCGCCTCTTTGATGATGCACAATTGGGTACTAGTGACCCCATCTGCAATTCCCTTTTGCCTCTCCTCCATCTCAGTTTTCCACATAAGGTCTTTATGAATTTATGAGAACCATATGTCCTCTTCAACACCTGCACGACTTGCTCCTCTATGACTAATAATCGATTCTCCAATTCACACAATGTTATTTCATTAACATGGCATGGGATATCATAAAAGGGATCAAATTTCTCACTATAAGATGACGTGTAATGTGTACTATCCTCCTCATACATGTTTTTTGATATGTTATTGTCCACCAAATCGTCCCCTTCATTATCCTCTACACATATCTTTGGTACAATCATGTCTGCATCATCATATATATCATAAATAAGATAAGGTACTAAATCCTCATCATGCATAGGTGTTATCATGCTTGGACCTCCCTCATCATAAGCATCATACACCGTGAAATATGTTGGGTCCTCAATATCGGCTAATCAAAACATTTCCTCATAGTCATCATAAGTTGTTGCATCCTCATCTTTTGTTCATTCATTAGAGGTATACCCATCTAACACATCGGTGTCATCGACCTCATCATTTATCGTAGATGATGTATCATAGGCTATTATGCACACTTCCTCCTCATGGATAGATGCATGCTCCTCCACCTGTTCTTCATGCTCATTCTTCTTTACCAAAGTCCCTCTATCCTTCATGCTTGTCTTCCTTCATTTTCTTCCCTGTTATTTCCAAAGAAGCCTTGGTCTGAGCTCTAGGCTAGTTTCCACTCTTGATGTCACAATATTCCTCTAATGACATGGCAGCCTGGACCTCCTCACTAAACTTCTCTTACTCATCGCAGTAAGCCATGCACTCTACATATATCTTCCACAACTCTGGATACTTTAAAAAAATGGTGTTAGTTTCTTCTGATATTCTGCTATGGATTCCTTAATTGTCTTCATCTTTTCTTGCATACGCTCACAGGATGGCAAGATCACCAGCTCTAATACAATTGTAATGTCCCCAATGGGAATATGCTAGGAAAATAATGGTTTTTTTTCAATTATGTATTTCTAGTTGTGCACTTTCATCAAATACTTTCTTTACATGTGTTTTTAGACTGATTGAGTACTTTTCACAAACAATTTGCTAGTATACCCATAATGAATATTTTATCAAACATGTTGCACACAATTGAATACACCAAAATGGAAGAGATGATCATGGAATTTTATTATGGATGGAATCTTTAGAAATCACATCAATACAAATCTCTACTAGTTGTAACAGTTGCACCAAACACTAACCTCATAGATCTCTATTGGTTGTAATGGCAGCTGCAAAATCACACATACAAAGTAAAAAAAACTTGGAATGTCACCATGATCCTCCTGAACCTACTGCAAAATATCCACTCATGTAACCCTCGCAGTCCAGATCCAATCAACCGATGCAAACCCCCGATCATAGAGGTCCTCGTGGGACACAGTTGACTGTCTAGCGAGGCCTCGTAGGACGAGGATGCACCAAACAAGGGGGCCTCACAGAACACTCTATACTCAAACCACAAGGTTCTCCTATAACATAATTTAATCAAAAACCCTCCTCGTAACTGCAAAGTTTGAGTACATCCTCCTCTGAAAGATTTGTCAACCCCCTATACAAGCCAATATATCTCCCACTG
>JZKD02S0474294.1:0-17241 GCA_000966675.3 Picea glauca
CAACTTCTCCCCCTTTGACATCAATGGAAAATGGTTTCTCCCCCTAAGCTTGTGTTTCCCTTTGCTGACGAGATGAGAGGGATATCAATTCAAAATTTCATTTACTTGTACCATACAACATTTCTTTGACTTCATCGAGAACGTATACATTGTTTGGGGTTATTTTTGCATTTGCCACTAATCCTTATGAAACTGATTTGCTTATCTCACATCCCTTAGAATGAAAGGTGAGGTTGTAACCTTGATCATACATTTGACTGACACTTAGAAGATTATGTTTTAACCATTCAACATACAAAACATTCTACTTTTTAGTCTTCTCATTATCAATATTAACGGTACCTTTTCCAACTATTCTTGTAGAAGCATTATCCCCAAAGGTAACATTGCCTCCTTTAGAAGCATTATCCCCAAAGGCAACACTTTCTCTGTTTTCTTCTTTTAGGATGAGAAATCTGTTCTTATCCCTTTTCATGTGTTTTGAACTTCTACTATCAATGTACCATTGTCTTCCTTTGTCTTGAGAATACATTGCAAGTCCACATTCTTCCTTCTTTAGTTCTTCTTGCTTCCTTTTCCACACCTTTGTGTAATCTTGAGTCTTCTCTATGCTTGGTAAGAGCATCTTCTTCCCTATTTTGTTTAAGATACTTTATTATGCTACTTATATAGTCATGTGTTATGTGCCCATAATTATTGTACTTATAACATTCAACATTGTAATCAATTAGAGGAGCAAATGAATTGTAGTTTCTATCAACAAAGCCATGAGAACTTGTGGTTTTGTTTCCCACATAATCATCCTTTGAGGTTTTATAAGAACCTCTATTTGTATATATCGCATGATCACTTCTTGCATAAGCTCTACAATATATTTCTTTATGACCAAAATTATTGCAAGAAAAACAATAACCAAGAAAGAGATTTTGGTACCGGATTGTGAAAGGTCTTCTTGGTGGAATGACTCTTCTAAACTCATTATTGTGAGAAGAATCGTATGTATGTTGGTCATCATTTCCTTTCCCATTGCTTCTTTTATTGTTGATGGATCCTTTGAGAATATTGGCACATATTTTATGTTTTTCTTCATTTTCCTTTTCTATTGGCTTTGTGACCTTAGTGCTTGTATCTCCCTCGGGGATTTTTTGTTTTTCATTGTAGCCAAGAATTGTCTTGATGGATGGTGACCTTTGGAAACTGAGAATATTATCTAATATTTCGGTACTCTTTCCAAACTTCAATCTTCTATTCAATTGA
Organism: Picea glauca; assembly: GCA_000966675.3. Classification (NCBI taxonomy): domain Eukaryota; kingdom Viridiplantae; phylum Streptophyta; class Pinopsida; order Pinales; family Pinaceae; genus Picea; species Picea glauca. The sequence continues at coordinate 1,258 of JZKD02S0474294.1, forward strand.
TTAGTTTTTTTCTCTAATTCCTTTCTTAATGAAACTATTTCAGCTTCTCACTTCTTGCAATTTTCTTCCTTTTCTTTCAGTTAACTTTTCACCATTTCTTATATCATCTTTTTCTCTTCTTGTTGAGTCTTCAGGATGATAACCATTTTTTCTATTTCATCAAGATGATCCTTCTTTTCATATTTATGCAATTTATCTTTCTACTTTTTATTCTTTCCCCTGAATCTGTCTATTTCTTCTAAGGCACTAATGAGTTATGCTTCGAGATTCACTTCCCCGTCAATGTCTTCTTCTTCTTAATATGATTTTTCTTTCTAATTATATTCATTTTATTTATTAGTAGACTTTATATCCATGGCTATGAAGAGGAATTCTTCTTTGTCCATATCAGAAACATATCCATCACTTTCTTCATACAAGCTACTATCCACTCTAGAGTAAAAACTCTTCTTCTAAGTATATTTTCTTCTTTTGTATCTATAAGGTTTGTTTTTATTGTTATGTTTGTATTTATCATTATTGTCTACATCATCATTGTCTTCCCTCTTTGCATATGGACATTTAGAAGCAAAATTTCCTACTCTACCACAATTAAAACATTTGAAGGGTAGCTTACCTTTGTATTTTCCAAATCCCCTTTTTAGTTTTCTCACAAATTGTGCTTCTTCTTATCTAATTCATGGGTGGAAGAATCAAATAATTTGTGTCCTTTTGTATTCTTTGTTTCTTTGAAAGGTGCTTCCTTTCTTGTTGACTTTTGTTTTTTCGTCCTCAACTCATATACAGTGAGAATCCCATGTAGCTCATCCATCGTCAGTTTCTCTAGATCCTTCATTTCTTCAATGGAAAAGACCTTGGCATCAAATATTAAGGGGAGCTACCTTAGAACCTTTTGAAAAATCATTGGTTCTTCAACCTTCTCACCAAGTCCTTTAATGGTGTTTAAAATTTCATCCACTCGAAGAAAATAGGCTGTAACATTTTCTTTGTCTTTCATTTTCAAACTCTTGAACTGTCTTCTATGAGTTTGGAGCTTTTCCTTCTTCACCTTATCATCACCTTCATATATTTTTTTAATTTTTTCTCAACTTGACAAATTCTAATTCTAATAGACCACACACGATAGCATTCATGGTTTTTGCATTATGTTCACTAGCCTTCTTCCTGGCGTTATCTATTGGTGGAGTTTTTGGGGTTATATACCCAGTCACGATTGATTTCCAAATATCAAACCCAAGAGCCATTAGATAATTCTACATCCTTATACTCCAGAATGCATGGTTTGTTTCGTCAAAAAATGGATCGCTATTTGTGGAGAAACCTTCTTGACTAGCCATGTGTGCTATCGAGATCTACCTTCTAGTGGTTAGATTGTTTATGAAGGAACTCACTCTAATATCGATTGTTGAACTTATGATTATACTGACAGGGAGAGGTGAATCAGTATATGATACTTTATATTTAACCATTCACCAATCATTCATTGGAACATATAAACTCAAATCACAATGCACATAATTTAACATGGAAACCCTTGCGGGAGAAAACCACAAAAACTTATCTTTATAAATGTTTATAGGCACCAACCTATAGTTACAAATATTTTATGCACCAACCTAATGGAGACACCAATCTCCTCAATTGATCACCAACTTAGCAAATATTGTCTAGGCACCAACCTACTAGAGACACCAATCTCCTTAGTTGAGCACCAACTCAGCAAGATATTGTGTAGGCACCAACCTACTGAAAACACCAACCTCCTTCGTTGAGCACCAACTCAGTAAGACATGTATAGACACCAATATAATATTTTCATATACATAGTAGTTATGAATTCACCTGCATGCTTCATACCTCATGCATTTCACAACATCATCATACCCTTAAATTGCATGTTCTAGCACCTCTACTTCCTTCATACCCCAAACATAGCTTCAAATCCTAGTAAGACTTAGCATGCATGCCCTAGAGAACCTCATAGCATCATTCCCAAAATATAATACTAGATTGGAGTATCACAACCTCAAAACAAGTCACTTTGTGGCATCATAGACCTTAGTCCTTCATAGATCACCCTTAAAAATCCAAGAAAACTTATATTGCACACCTTTAGACCCCAAGAATACTCTCCAGTTTCTCTTAAACACATCAAATCTCTTCTTCACACCTCAGACTTAATCTTATTGCTTGGATACTCTTCAAATGTGCACATCTATCATCTATTTATAGTGTTTATGTGCTCACTTTTAGGGTCGACCTGTAAAGACTGGCTAGGCTGACCTGAACTTTATGGTTGGGTTGTATGACAAAAATTTTCATATCTCCCCATTCCTAAAGAGTTAGAGGGAGTGCCATATACCATTGGAAAGGTCTTGGAATAATATTTCCAACCATATAACCTGTGCTTCCATTTGAGAAAGGTATTTAGAGTAAAAGTTCCTTTAAATATGGGATATCCAAATTGAGCATCAAAAAATACAAAAACAGTATTTCCAACAATCTCCACTTTGAAATCTTTATCTTGGACATATGTAGTCTCCCCCTATCTTTGACATTAATGGAAACAATATTTCCAACATGACCCTCCATCTAGGCCAAGCTAATTGAAGGAGGGAATTGGAGAAATGGGTTATATTTGAAATCAAATAAGTGATCCTTCTACTCATTTTATGATGAGAAATGAGAGCATACCTTGGTATTGTGCATGTGCATTGTTGTGCCATTGTGGATATCCTATGTTGATAAGCCTGCTTCTTCAAGAGTTCCTACGCTTGTTACTTCTTGGATCGATGAACACACAAAGATATGATTCATATCGAATTATATTCCCTATTATGAAATGTGACTAGAACATGTCAAAAAGAAGGTGTTTTCCCGGGTTGAAGTTGTGACCGTTGGATTTCACAAACTCAATGGGCATGTTAGCATCCCTCTTCAATGGAAAAACATTCCCAAGAGATCCATTGTTTGTTGGGGACATGTCACAATTCCAAATGAAACGTAGGATTACTCAAAGCCTTTATGTAGGTTCTTTCTCTTTGATGCATATTGATGATTGACCAAATCAAGTCCTATAGAAAATAAGTTGAACGCATACCAATATGATCCTTGCCTAAAATGGAAAGTAATTTCACCAACTCTCGTAATGGAAAATCCTAGAACTAAAGAATTGGCAATAAATATATAGAAAGTGTTTTGAAGTTATTATATAACAATTTGTACAAAGTGACCTTTATATTTGTTCATTTATCTCACGATATAACAATGTAAAACTTGTTACAGATACTTGTAACAATGATTAATTAATGGTCATTGGCACTCAAGTGGCCACATTCAGTGTGCTTTATATGTGTGTTTAGAATTGGTTTAGTAGTAAACCAAGTGAACTTTTATAAACCTAGATAGTGGGAGAAAATTTGAAGAAAAAGATCTTCTATCAAATCAAGCAGAGCATTCTCAAACTACTAGTGGGACCTTCCATTTTTTAAACTCTAAGATTAATACCACTAAAGTTTCTTGATTTTTTTTAGGTTTTCAAGGAAAAAGGGTTATGTTGTAATTTTAGAAGTGGGTAGAACTCTAATTTTATAAGCACAAAATATTGTGAAGCTAAGCAAGATTAGTCAATCCCTCCCTCCATAATACGATGATTGATTAGAAAAAGAGCAATTTTTGGTTATTGTTAAACCAATAGGTCCTCTCTACCACCTATTTCTATCCCAAGTGGAATTGTTGAATATTCAAATATCTAACTCCATCCCTAACATATTTTCCAAATGTTCAATTGCTCCATGATTATAGAAATTATATCCACTAAAGAGGAAGATGACATTTTGAAATATCTCCTATTTAGAACCCAACAAATGAGAAGGGATCATATGGCTAATAGAATTTCCATTTTAGACCACTTCATAGATTAATTTCAATTTCTTTACATATTTCTTTTATCAATTATACTTAATGAATTATGTAAACGGTTTTAAGTTTCTTTTTAATCTATATTTTGTAACTCTTATCAATTGATAAATTTGAATTTTGGGGCATATGAATTCCCACCCAATGTTGTAAAACTGAGAATTTGGTGCACGAGGACTTGCAAGAAAACTTGACTACTTTAACTTTTTTTGGTAAATAAAAGTAGGAAATTATATTGGATTGGTGGAAAATGTGCATAAGATTACAAAATTGAGAAAATCATTTAATTTGGTAGGAGGATCCCCCACATTCAAGCATTCAAAACCAACTAGTATTGAGTTATCCTAAACTGATTATTTAAATGGTGATAATCCAAATCAAAGTGTAACTATACCTTTCCAAAAACATAAACTCTTTGTCCCTTTATTAACTCACTCCCTATTAAATTCCTTTTAGCAAAATTATGCATTACTCTTTATATTCTACAAAATGTTGTATCTGGTTGCTTAGATCCAAATCAAATCAATGGTTCCCATTTGTTGGAATACTGAGAGGGGGGGGTGAATCAGTATGAGTACTTTATTAGCACGTTTAACCACAATGTGTATTCTTTAACTTTATGAGCATATTTCAACAATTTAACATTAGCATTTAATGTCTCATCAGTTGTATAAATCAGCGATGAACAATAAGCAACCACAAATACATAGTACACCAGAATTTTACGTGGAAACCCAATGTGGGAGAAAACCATGGAATTATTTTCTTATATTTCAGAAGAAATACATTCATAGGAAGCACCAACTTCCTTATTTTCTAGCTACAACTGTAAGGAGGCTCCAACCCCCTAGTTTTCATGCTCCAACCTGAAGGAATCTCCAACTCCCCAATTTTCTAGCACCAACCAGAAGAAGGCTACAACCCCCTTTCTTTGCCCCATCCAACCACCCAGAAATAAAAATGTAGACAACCCGTCACTACCACTAAATAAATCAACATGTTACTGATATGTCACTATTATTGCCACAACATGACATTGTTGTTGTACTTCTGCAACTGGTACTACGCTAACCCATCAACCTCAAACCCACATACCAAGATACACAAGAATGTCTTCCAAATCAAAAACTCGTGAACTACTAAGACATTGATATGTTGGACTACTAGATAATATAGACCCTAACATACACAATAAATCATACCTCTCAGATTGTAGCTAACCTGATGGATTTGATCTTCTGAACTTCAGTTTTCTCAACAAATTTGTGTCATGTGCTATGTAAACTCGCAGATGTCTGTGCTCTATCTCACGGTGGCTCGTGGATGTCAATGCCATACTTCCTCTACAACTCACAGATTACTTTTCGTCTATGTGTGTATGTGCTTTACTTCATTGAACCCTGCATATGTCCATGCTTCTCTGAGTCTACAAATACTGGATGTATGTTGGGCCCTTCATTTTGATGGATAGAAGTTGTGCACGTCATATTGAAGCTTCATTTTGGTAAACAAAAGTTTCACAAGTTGTTGAGGAGTTGGACAACAGACTAANTGTTTTAACCATTCAACATACAAAACATTCTACTTTTTAGTCTTCTCATTATCAATATTAACGGTACCTTTTCCAACTATTCTTGTAGAAGCATTATCCCCAAAGGTAACATTGCCTCCTTTAGAAGCATTATCCCCAAAGGCAACACTTTCTCTGTTTTCTTCTTTTAGGATGAGAAATCTGTTCTTATCCCTTTTCATGTGTTTTGAACTTCTACTATCAATGTACCATTGTCTTCCTTTGTCTTGAGAATACATTGCAAGTCCACATTCTTCCTTCTTTAGTTCTTCTTGCTTCCTTTTCCACACCTTTGTGTAATCTTGAGTCTTCTCTATGCTTGGTAAGAGCATCTTCTTCCCTATTTTGTTTAAGATACTTTATTATGCTACTTATATAGTCATGTGTTATGTGCCCATAATTATTGTACTTATAACATTCAACATTGTAATCAATTAGAGGAGCAAATGAATTGTAGTTTCTATCAACAAAGCCATGAGAACTTGTGGTTTTGTTTCCCACATAATCATCCTTTGAGGTTTTATAAGAACCTCTATTTGTATATATCGCATGATCACTTCTTGCATAAGCTCTACAATATATTTCTTTATGACCAAAATTATTGCAAGAAAAACAATAACCAAGAAAGAGATTTTGGTACCGGATTGTGAAAGGTCTTCTTGGTGGAATGACTCTTCTAAACTCATTATTGTGAGAAGAATCGTATGTATGTTGGTCATCATTTCCTTTCCCATTGCTTCTTTTATTGTTGATGGATCCTTTGAGAATATTGGCACATATTTTATGTTTTTCTTCATTTTCCTTTTCTATTGGCTTTGTGACCTTAGTGCTTGTATCTCCCTCGGGGATTTTTTGTTTTTCATTGTAGCCAAGAATTGTCTTGATGGATGGTGACCTTTGGAAACTGAGAATATTATCTAATATTTCGGTACTCTTTCCAAACTTCAATCTTCTATTCAATTGATTAGTTTTTTTCTCTAATTCCTTTCTTAATGAAACTATTTCAGCTTCTCACTTCTTGCAATTTTCTTCCTTTTCTTTCAGTTAACTTTTCACCATTTCTTATATCATCTTTTTCTCTTCTTGTTGAGTCTTCAGGATGATAACCATTTTTTCTATTTCATCAAGATGATCCTTCTTTTCATATTTATGCAATTTATCTTTCTACTTTTTATTCTTTCCCCTGAATCTGTCTATTTCTTCTAAGGCACTAATGAGTTATGCTTCGAGATTCACTTCCCCGTCAATGTCTTCTTCTTCTTAATATGATTTTTCTTTCTAATTATATTCATTTTATTTATTAGTAGACTTTATATCCATGGCTATGAAGAGGAATTCTTCTTTGTCCATATCAGAAACATATCCATCACTTTCTTCATACAAGCTACTATCCACTCTAGAGTAAAAACTCTTCTTCTAAGTATATTTTCTTCTTTTGTATCTATAAGGTTTGTTTTTATTGTTATGTTTGTATTTATCATTATTGTCTACATCATCATTGTCTTCCCTCTTTGCATATGGACATTTAGAAGCAAAATTTCCTACTCTACCACAATTAAAACATTTGAAGGGTAGCTTACCTTTGTATTTTCCAAATCCCCTTTTTAGTTTTCTCACAAATTGTGCTTCTTCTTATCTAATTCATGGGTGGAAGAATCAAATAATTTGTGTCCTTTTGTATTCTTTGTTTCTTTGAAAGGTGCTTCCTTTCTTGTTGACTTTTGTTTTTTCGTCCTCAACTCATATACAGTGAGAATCCCATGTAGCTCATCCATCGTCAGTTTCTCTAGATCCTTCATTTCTTCAATGGAAAAGACCTTGGCATCAAATATTAAGGGGAGCTACCTTAGAACCTTTTGAAAAATCATTGGTTCTTCAACCTTCTCACCAAGTCCTTTAATGGTGTTTAAAATTTCATCCACTCGAAGAAAATAGGCTGTAACATTTTCTTTGTCTTTCATTTTCAAACTCTTGAACTGTCTTCTATGAGTTTGGAGCTTTTCCTTCTTCACCTTATCATCACCTTCATATATTTTTTTAATTTTTTCTCAACTTGACAAATTCTAATTCTAATAGACCACACACGATAGCATTCATGGTTTTTGCATTATGTTCACTAGCCTTCTTCCTGGCGTTATCTATTGGTGGAGTTTTTGGGGTTATATACCCAGTCACGATTGATTTCCAAATATCAAACCCAAGAGCCATTAGATAATTCTACATCCTTATACTCCAGAATGCATGGTTTGTTTCGTCAAAAAATGGATCGCTATTTGTGGAGAAACCTTCTTGACTAGCCATGTGTGCTATCGAGATCTACCTTCTAGTGGTTAGATTGTTTATGAAGGAACTCACTCTAATATCGATTGTTGAACTTATGATTATACTGACAGGGAGAGGTGAATCAGTATATGATACTTTATATTTAACCATTCACCAATCATTCATTGGAACATATAAACTCAAATCACAATGCACATAATTTAACATGGAAACCCTTGCGGGAGAAAACCACAAAAACTTATCTTTATAAATGTTTATAGGCACCAACCTATAGTTACAAATATTTTATGCACCAACCTAATGGAGACACCAATCTCCTCAATTGATCACCAACTTAGCAAATATTGTCTAGGCACCAACCTACTAGAGACACCAATCTCCTTAGTTGAGCACCAACTCAGCAAGATATTGTGTAGGCACCAACCTACTGAAAACACCAACCTCCTTCGTTGAGCACCAACTCAGTAAGACATGTATAGACACCAATATAATATTTTCATATACATAGTAGTTATGAATTCACCTGCATGCTTCATACCTCATGCATTTCACAACATCATCATACCCTTAAATTGCATGTTCTAGCACCTCTACTTCCTTCATACCCCAAACATAGCTTCAAATCCTAGTAAGACTTAGCATGCATGCCCTAGAGAACCTCATAGCATCATTCCCAAAATATAATACTAGATTGGAGTATCACAACCTCAAAACAAGTCACTTTGTGGCATCATAGACCTTAGTCCTTCATAGATCACCCTTAAAAATCCAAGAAAACTTATATTGCACACCTTTAGACCCCAAGAATACTCTCCAGTTTCTCTTAAACACATCAAATCTCTTCTTCACACCTCAGACTTAATCTTATTGCTTGGATACTCTTCAAATGTGCACATCTATCATCTATTTATAGTGTTTATGTGCTCACTTTTAGGGTCGACCTGTAAAGACTGGCTAGGCTGACCTGAACTTTATGGTTGGGTTGTATGACAAAAATTTTCATATCTCCCCATTCCTAAAGAGTTAGAGGGAGTGCCATATACCATTGGAAAGGTCTTGGAATAATATTTCCAACCATATAACCTGTGCTTCCATTTGAGAAAGGTATTTAGAGTAAAAGTTCCTTTAAATATGGGATATCCAAATTGAGCATCAAAAAATACAAAAACAGTATTTCCAACAATCTCCACTTTGAAATCTTTATCTTGGACATATGTAGTCTCCCCCTATCTTTGACATTAATGGAAACAATATTTCCAACATGACCCTCCATCTAGGCCAAGCTAATTGAAGGAGGGAATTGGAGAAATGGGTTATATTTGAAATCAAATAAGTGATCCTTCTACTCATTTTATGATGAGAAATGAGAGCATACCTTGGTATTGTGCATGTGCATTGTTGTGCCATTGTGGATATCCTATGTTGATAAGCCTGCTTCTTCAAGAGTTCCTACGCTTGTTACTTCTTGGATCGATGAACACACAAAGATATGATTCATATCGAATTATATTCCCTATTATGAAATGTGACTAGAACATGTCAAAAAGAAGGTGTTTTCCCGGGTTGAAGTTGTGACCGTTGGATTTCACAAACTCAATGGGCATGTTAGCATCCCTCTTCAATGGAAAAACATTCCCAAGAGATCCATTGTTTGTTGGGGACATGTCACAATTCCAAATGAAACGTAGGATTACTCAAAGCCTTTATGTAGGTTCTTTCTCTTTGATGCATATTGATGATTGACCAAATCAAGTCCTATAGAAAATAAGTTGAACGCATACCAATATGATCCTTGCCTAAAATGGAAAGTAATTTCACCAACTCTCGTAATGGAAAATCCTAGAACTAAAGAATTGGCAATAAATATATAGAAAGTGTTTTGAAGTTATTATATAACAATTTGTACAAAGTGACCTTTATATTTGTTCATTTATCTCACGATATAACAATGTAAAACTTGTTACAGATACTTGTAACAATGATTAATTAATGGTCATTGGCACTCAAGTGGCCACATTCAGTGTGCTTTATATGTGTGTTTAGAATTGGTTTAGTAGTAAACCAAGTGAACTTTTATAAACCTAGATAGTGGGAGAAAATTTGAAGAAAAAGATCTTCTATCAAATCAAGCAGAGCATTCTCAAACTACTAGTGGGACCTTCCATTTTTTAAACTCTAAGATTAATACCACTAAAGTTTCTTGATTTTTTTTAGGTTTTCAAGGAAAAAGGGTTATGTTGTAATTTTAGAAGTGGGTAGAACTCTAATTTTATAAGCACAAAATATTGTGAAGCTAAGCAAGATTAGTCAATCCCTCCCTCCATAATACGATGATTGATTAGAAAAAGAGCAATTTTTGGTTATTGTTAAACCAATAGGTCCTCTCTACCACCTATTTCTATCCCAAGTGGAATTGTTGAATATTCAAATATCTAACTCCATCCCTAACATATTTTCCAAATGTTCAATTGCTCCATGATTATAGAAATTATATCCACTAAAGAGGAAGATGACATTTTGAAATATCTCCTATTTAGAACCCAACAAATGAGAAGGGATCATATGGCTAATAGAATTTCCATTTTAGACCACTTCATAGATTAATTTCAATTTCTTTACATATTTCTTTTATCAATTATACTTAATGAATTATGTAAACGGTTTTAAGTTTCTTTTTAATCTATATTTTGTAACTCTTATCAATTGATAAATTTGAATTTTGGGGCATATGAATTCCCACCCAATGTTGTAAAACTGAGAATTTGGTGCACGAGGACTTGCAAGAAAACTTGACTACTTTAACTTTTTTTGGTAAATAAAAGTAGGAAATTATATTGGATTGGTGGAAAATGTGCATAAGATTACAAAATTGAGAAAATCATTTAATTTGGTAGGAGGATCCCCCACATTCAAGCATTCAAAACCAACTAGTATTGAGTTATCCTAAACTGATTATTTAAATGGTGATAATCCAAATCAAAGTGTAACTATACCTTGCCAAAAACATAAACTCTTTGTCCCTTTATTAACTCACTCCCTGTTAAATTCCTTTTAGCAAAATTATGCATTACTCTTTATATTCTACAAAATGTTGTATATGGTTGCTTAGATCCAAATCAAATCAATGGTTCCCATTTTTTGGAATACTAAGAGGGGGGGGTGAATCAGTATGAGTACTTTATTAGCACGTTTAACCACCATGTGTATTCTTTAACTTTATGAGCATATTTCAACAATTTGACATTAGCATTTAATGTCTCATCAGTTGTATAAATCAGCGATGAACAACAAGCAACCACAAATACATAGTACACTAGAATTTTACGTGGAAACCCAATGTGGGAGAAAACCATGGAATTATTTTTTTATATTTCAGAAGAAATACATTCATAGGAAGCACCAACTTCCTTATTTTCTAGCTACAACTAGAAGGAGGCTCCAACCCCCTAGTTTTCATGCTCCAACCTGAAGGAATCTCCAACTCCCCAATTTTCTAGCACCAACCAGAAGGAGGCTACAACCGCCTTTCTTTGCCCCATCCAACCACCCAGAAATAAAAATGTAGACAACCTGTCTCTACCACTAAATCAATCAACATGTTACTGATATGTCACTATTATTGCCACAACATGTCATTGTTGTTGTACTTCATCAACTGGTACCACTCAAACCCTTATACCTCAAACCCTCAGACCAAGATACACAAGAATGTCTTCCAAATCAAATACTCGTGAACTACTAAGACATTTATATGTTGGACTACTGCATAATATAGACCCTAACATACACAATAAATCATACCTCTCAAATTGTAGCTAACCTGATGGATTTGATCTTCTAAACTTCAGTTTTCTCAACAGATTTGTGTCATGTGCTATGTAAACTCGCAGATGTCTGTGCTCTATCTCACGGTGGCTCGTGGATGTCACTGCCATACTTCCTCTACAACTCACAGATTACTTTTCGTCTATGTTTGTATGTGATTTACTTCATTGAACCTTGCATACGTCCATGCTTCTCTGAGTCTACAAATATTGGATGTATGTTGGGCCCTTCATTTTGATGGATAGAAGTTGTGCACGTCATATTGAAGCTTCATTTTGGTAAACAAAAGTTTCACAAGTTGTTGAGGAGTTGGACAACAGACTAAAGAAAGAAACGGAAAGTGGTTGGAAGGACAGCGCAGCATTAGTTTTGAGGAAAGAGGTTGCAACAAGATCAAGAAGAAGAGAGAAATATCGGGTTCTCAACCAACAAACTCAAAGATCGGATTATATATATGAGACTGATATGATTGTAAAAGGCTTGTTGGGTTGGATTTGTTGTTGTTGTTATTGTTTCTAGGGTTGTTGAGTTGGGATTGTACTCGTGTCTCATGTTGTTATGATTAATGTTGTTATTGTAGTTGAGTCTGGAGATCTAGGTAAGAACCAGACTACCAATGTACCAGAGTCTTGTATCAGTCTATATGTAGAGGAGCAAGAGACTGTAACCTTGTCTTGTATTTGATCAGGAGCATCCTCTGACTACTTATGTATGGGAATCAGGTTGTGAGAAGAACCTGATATGTTAATATAATTGGAGGCCCAAATTTTGAATATATCTTGTGTATTTAGTCTTCTAAATGTATTGAATGTTGCTCTTTATTATATCTTATGTATGATATACTTAAATGCTTCTTTATGAATGATGACGCAACTTTGTCTCTTTATTCTTAGTTAGGAGATGCTCAGAACTACTATAGGTTTAATCTATCTTGCGCAAGACTAATATGAACCTTGATAACTCAGAGATTTGTCTAAGTATTGTCCTTACCTCTCTTTCTTGTCTTGGTTGCGCTTCAAGTGAGACCTCTTCCCTCTTGGGAAGATGAAAATTCCAACGCTCTAGACTACTTCAGTGCCTTTTGTTGGTAACTATAAGAGGACCCTGGTCTGAACACTTTTGTGCCAACAAAATGGTTCCATTATCGGGACATGTGCTTTAAAAGGGAACCTGTGAGGAGAATGCTTCCATGGATCTATAGATCTGAGATTTGGCGATGTTGGGAATGAAATTGTGACGCCTTTATATGGAAGGAAGCAGAGTTGTGAGGTAAATGAAAGAAGGATACAAGAGATTATATATTTTACTCAAAAAGATCGAGCGACCAGTATAAGATATTCTTGTTAAAATTCCTTAAAGAACTATTCCATTGGATAGATCGGCTCCAAGAAGCTCGAGAATTCCAAGAATGCATCAAGAAGACATGTACTTGGGATACAGAGAAAATCGCAACACTTCATCAACTGGATCACCAGATCATGCGAGCAGACAATTTTTGGGTTAATACGACTCTAGAGGGATACATCATTGAATTCACAGCTGAGAATCACCAATATTTTCCACAGGAAGAAGAAATTTTCAAGAAAGGTGTGCACAGAAGACTGTTGAGGGAAATTCCCCTGTGGATCAAAGTATTCTTGATGGAGAAGGGAATGATAACTATTCCCTCAACTAAGATGGCAGCCTAAACACCTACACTTGGGGTAGGGTGATTTTGGGGTAGGATCATGACTTGAGAAGGGGAAAGGGTCCTTTGATAGATGGGGGAAGATCAATAAATGAGTGAGCCTTAAGGAGATCCTCCATTGTTGAGAAGTGGTGGATCGGAAAGGTAAAGAATGTAGTGAAGCAATCCAAGGTGTTGCAGAAATAAATCAGATCAAAAGGAACAGATGAAAGAAATAAGGAAGAGTTGAGGAAGGTAAGAAGACAAGAAAGATTGGACAGTCTAATATTAAAGCCAAGAGAAGTGCAGAGAGGAAGGATTTTGCAAATGGGTCGATGAGAAGAAGAGTGTGGAGAAGCAAGGGAAGATGAAGCAGGTATGTACCTTGCAGGAGACCAAGAAGATTTAGCCTCAATATCTGGAAACATCGAGAATCGGGCAAAGAAGGATACTCTAGAGGAAGAAAATGAGACCCCCCAAATCAAAGAAACCTTCCTAGAATTTAGTGGAACCAGCCTCGAATCACCCGTCCCCCAGGTGTCATTTATACCCATGGTAAATTCTACATCGCCTACTTATGCTAGTTTTATTCCATCGCATCCAGTTACTCAGAATCAGTTTGTAAGTGTAAATTTTTGGAGGATATTGGGATCCCTGGGCTTATCGCAACCATGACCATTAGGTTTCATTCTAATGGGAGCAATGAGACCCGCAATGGCTAGAAATATGGGAGGATCGATCGCCCGATACCCAGAATTATGGGGTAAAGGGGATGAATATGTAGAGCAACATTGGTTCTTATGTGAGGCCATCTGGAGATCCAGAGGGACTCTTGATGCAAACAAGTTAGTAGAGTTTCAGACTACCTTGAGGGGTTGTGCTCTCAAATGGTATATGAAGGCTATTGAACCAGGGGTGTAAGGACAAGTGTTCACCCTTGTCCAAGTGCGTTTGAATTTCATCGTCGAATTCAAACTACCTCAATCATAGCAACATGCTCTCTCTGAGTTGTGGGAGATTCAACAAAGGGAAGGCGAATCTTCTTGGGAGTACAACAAAAAATTTAAAGATGCAATTGGGAGACTAGCGCATCCAATTCATGAAGATCACCAAAGGGAATGGTACATCCAAGGATTACTACCTCTGACGAGAATTCCTTTAACACAACAATGGATAGCCACATTAACAGACGCCTTGGAACAGTCGATGAAAATCAAATCCATGACAGGTTATATAGAGAATCTGAGGATGACCAGGCCTCCAGTAGATGCAAATGTTTTGCAACTCCAGGGAAAAATATCGGCGCTAACGGAAAATATTCAAGAATTAACCACACCAATACCAAGACGACCTAGTTTTGGTGCACAAGATGCTACATAGAAGGGCATCTGGCAAATGAATGTTTGTGCATGAGGGGAATGGGATCTCCTCATAATCTGATGGGACCCTCTTAAGGACCAACGGGATCAGTTGTGTAAGTATCTGTGACTCCACCCTTCCATACACCATGGCTATACAATACCTTCGTAGGTGCTCAAACCTCTCAGACGATTGAGTATTGTGATATTTTTCGAACACATGGGCATGCGTCGAGGTAATGTCCTATTATGCAGAAGTACACAACTGCACTCAATACAACACATTGTGAGTTTTGTGCAACTACGACCCATGCTACAAATCAATGTAGAGCATTGTACATGCTTTCTGACAGACTAGACCGAACAACATTCAGAATAAATGAAACCCCCCAAGGACCTGGAAGAGGCCAGGGAGGTGGGGCCAGAGGTGGACTTAGAGGAGGGAGAAATGGAGGCAGAGGGCCAAGTCAATGTTACAATTGCAACAAACAAGGCCATTTGGCCAGAGACTTCCCTCACCTAAGATGACCATGGTGCTCTCACTGCAGGAACAATGGGCACGCAACTGAAGACTTCTCAGAACTAATCGTGAAATGGGAAGATCGGGTTCATCAATGAGGAGCTAATATCATAAGCTCAGAATTAAAAATGGATAGAGGGAAATATACCTAATATTAACATCATTACTCGCAGAGGATTAAAAATTGGGGTAGATGCAGACAATCATCCCAAGATTCAGAAATTTGTTCCCAAAGATGACGGGTATGACCCTGTGAAACAAAATTTGTTTTTCAAAAATGCAATAGAAATATTTAAGAGCATCCCCACTCCAAAAATAATAGATAATCCCCCTAAATTTGCCTCTTAACCTAACCTTGTGCAATCCCCTACCTCACCACCAGCACCTAGAAACTCTGCAATTCCAAGGAGACGCTCTAAGCAGTCTCAAAGTGTAACCAATCTTTGGTTTCAATTGTTCTTTGATATCCTAGGGGATGACCAACTTACAGAGAAGTTGTTCAACACTTTGTACCTGATACTAGGAAATAAGGGAACCCCAGAATTCATAGTAAGTACCAAACTCCCTGAGAAGAATATTGAGAGAAAACAAAGAAGAAAGGTGTGAATAGGGAAAGAATTTAGGTTAGAAGCCCAGCTAGATAATTTTGAAATCAAAGATGTGATGCTAGATTTGGGATCCGATGTCAACATCCTACCCAAAAAGACTTGGGAAGCTTTGGTAAACCCCAATTAGTATATTCCCCCATCCAATTGAGAATGGCAAACCAGTACTGCATTTTCCCAGTAGAAAAGCTGGAAAATGTGGAAATAGATGTTACGGGATTTGAGACCACAACTGATTT
>JZKD02S0474316.1:0-17241 GCA_000966675.3 Picea glauca
CCGAAGGAATTTGTATTGTACAGTGATAACCACGCATTACAATTTGTGACTCAACAGGAGAAGTTGAAGCAGAGGCATGTTAAGTGGGTCGAATACATGCATAATTTCACTTTTGTGATTAAGCATATTTCGGGTACTACTAACAAAGTGGTTGATTCTTTGAGCAGGAAATGTTTGTTGTTGCAGGAGTTCCGAGTCAAGACCTTAGGTTTTGATGATCTCAAGGACATGTACGCAGGTGATGCAGATTTTGCAGAAGCATATGAAGCAGCTGAGAATCCAGTTCTAAGAGACAGAAGCCCTTAGATAGACTATATGATCCAGGAAGGATTGTTGTTCAGAGGAAATAAACTATGTATTCCGAAATTCTCCATGAGGGAGAACT
Source organism: Picea glauca (assembly GCA_000966675.3). Lineage (NCBI taxonomy): Eukaryota > Viridiplantae > Streptophyta > Pinopsida > Pinales > Pinaceae > Picea > Picea glauca. Next base: position 386 of record JZKD02S0474316.1, read on the forward strand.
TGCTGAAGGAGAAACATAGTGGTGGATTAGCAAGACATTTTTCCATGAAAAAACATTCGTGAAGTTGAGCGAGTCATACTTTTGGCCAGGGATGCGAGTATATGTCAAGAGATTCATTGACAGATGTCAAATTTGCCAGCATTCGAAAGGGAGGAAGCATAATGCAAGTTTTTATCAGCCATTGCCCATACCAGAGAGGCCATGGGATGCGATAAGCATGGATTTTGTATTGGGATTGCCAAGGATGCAAAGAGGATTTGATTCAGTCTTTGTGGAAGTGGATAGGTTTTCTAAGATGCCACATTTTATCCCATGCCAGAAAACCAGCGATGTGACTCACATCGCAAATCTGTTCTTCAAAGAGGTTGTTCGACTCCATGGGTTGCTGAAAAGCATAGTTTTGGACAGAGACACGAAATTCATAGGGAATTTTTGGAGGACCTTATGGAAGAAGCTGGGAACTAATTTGATGTTTAGTTCGGCTTATCATCCTGAGACGGATGGACAAACAAAAGTTTGGGAGACTTGCTGAGAAGCTTGGTGACAGAGCACCACAACAGTTGGGACAATATATTACCACAGGCAGAGTTTGCATACAATGACTCAATAAATCGAAGTACAGGCCAGAGTCCATTTCAGGTTGTCTATGGGATGTATCCAAGAGGATTTTCTGAGCTGAGGAATTCAGAACAGATTTCTACTAGCAGCGGTAGAGCTGAAGAGTTCGTTGAGGCGATGAAGGAACTTCACAACTAGGTGAAGGAGCGACTGTTGAAATCAAGCCAGGAATATAAGCGCAGAGCCGATCAGTGGAAGAGGCAACTTTAGTTTGAAGTTGGTAATGTAGTTCTGGCACATTTAAGGAAGGAAAGGTTCCCGAGACGAACATACAATAAATTGAAAATGAATAAAATTGGACCATGTAAGGTCTCGAGAAAATTGGGGGAAAATGCTTATGAGATCGAGTTGTCGGATGGGATCAGAATATATTTGATATTTAATATCGCAGATTTATACCCATACAGGGCTAGAGAAGCAGAAACTAGAACTGAGCAGCCAGTGATCCAATGGATGAAACAATTTCCATTTGTAGAGAATCCATAGATGGAGTGCATACTGGAAAAGAGAGTGGGTAAGAAGACCAGGAGGAAAGAATACTATGAGTATCTGGTCAAATGGAAGGACCATCCAGTGGAAGATGCCAGCTGGGAGAATGAAGCGAAGATATAGAGGCATGGACAGACCGTGCAGGAGCTCATGGACATGATCCCATGAAAGTTTTCAAGTGAGGGAGTATGATGCAGGAGCATCACTAACACATCAATCGATCCAGCATGGAAGCGAAGGACAGCTGGACAAGCCAACACAAATTTTGAAAAGAATGCTTTGGAATTGTGCATGATCTTAAATGAAGTCATTTAAGAAGAGGCACCTTTGTATATTGTAATGGACCTTGAGTGGATAGCTCTCGTCCTTTAGTAGATAGAAGGCATTTAATATAGTTAATGCAGGTTGATAGGATTTTAATTCTAGATTTGATAGCTTTAGAGCACAAGAGGGAAACGGGATATAGACACCCTCATTGATCATTGTAACAGAAGCCTGAGCATAGAAGAAAAAAAGAGCATAGGAGAAGAGAGAGAACTATGTAAAGACACCCATGTATAGACATTTGAATGAATAGAAGAATTCTGATTCAAATCCATGGTTTTGTATCTAATTCTCTTTGTATTGATGTTATTCTCAATTGAATGTTTGTCTCCTGGTTATACATTTGATTTTATATGCTGTGTATATGATTTCATGGTTGATTTGAAGTCTGAGAGGGAGATGAAATGAGTTTCAATTGTTTATCTATTTGAGCCAGATAATTCCTGCAAGGAGTGCAGTCGAATTGTCCGCAAGGAGTGCGTTGACAGAAGGGTTCAAATAGAGATAGTTTTTGTTCTCATTTCCTCAGAGGTGCAGTTGGGCACAGGAGTCATGCAATGAGTGCGCAGGCTAGGTAAAAGTCTCATGGTTGTGAACCTGAGTGATTCTTTGAAGGATTACTATTGCAAGCATGCGCAAGGTCGAAGACTCAAACACTTAGACAGAGTTGAAGGGTTGCCGCAAGGAGTGCGCGCAAGGGAGTTTCTTGGAGGACTTAAAAGTTGTGGAAAATATTAGGAGGAATAGGTCGTTGAATTCATCGAAGGATTGCACAGAGAAGTTGTGATTGAAGTATTCAAGAAGGCGTGCAATTTTGTGCACAGGTGAACAAGTCTTCATGGAGGAAGTACTTGATTCATTTCGCAGGAATCACCAAGCCAAGGACGGACGGTCAGTATTCTCCTAGGAGAATCCGTGAATCACCAAGAGCCGTTAGATCTTGGAGAGTTGCAGGGGAAGATATCACCGGTATTCCCGGAAGATATAAATCTCTGGAGGTGCGGAACCGATGATCAGGATCACGAGGGTCTTTGGATTCACACGCATATCATGAATCGGGGTTTCATGAGCTGAAGCTCCAAATTATTGCAACAAGAATCACGATATCGCGATACGGGATATCTTGACAGTCAAAGGATAGTGTGTGGGCCATAGCAGAATCAACGAGTGGAGGACAAGTGGCATAAGTCATCGGGTTTCACAACGAGAAGTGCCGAGATATTAGCATCAGAATTCGCGATCCCGCGAAGTCCGAAGTCCCGATAGAGGTGATGGGAAGTGGAAAAGTCAACTCGCACGTGTGCGTCGGAGCTTCGGCGTATCGGGTATTGGGAATTGGTAAGACAAGTTGTTTTGTATCGCGAGAAGCGAAATCGCGATAGGAGAAAATCCTGATAGAGGGAAGAGAAAAGTCAGCGTTGAATGGCCGTTGGCTCTCGGGGTTATGAGAGCCCAGTGATCGACCATTAGACTCGCGAAGTTGTGAGCTCTAATTCCCGATAAGTACAAAGAGGGGGAATCATGAGAAGTTTTCTATGGGTGTGTATTTCCCGACAGGGAAATAGAAGAGCTATTCAAGATTTCTTCAGGCCGAGAAGAAGAAGAAGATCCTGTGTGTGCGCGCGGACCTTCCGACCTGCAGGTGGTGAAGGGGCTGCGTTGCTATCAGAATTCTTCAATATATGCAACTATTATAGGCACTTTGTGAAAATATTTTCACAATTGGATGCACCATTGACAGAAGTCACCTAGACGGGGGAATTCCAATGGTCAGAGAATGCATAGGTAACATTCGATAGGATGAAGAGGGTGATGAGCACTTTCCCATTATTAGCACTCCCATATTTCATGCAGCCTTTTTTCCTAGAGTGTAACACATCTAGTGAGGGGATAGGAGAAGCATTGATGTATTAATGACACCCAATATCTTTCGAGATAATAAATATAAGAGAGCCAAAGAAGTTGTATATAATCTATGATAAGGATATATTTTCCATCATGCATGAATTGGAAAATTTCAGATAGTACCTGGTAGGAGGACACTTTGTGGTTATGACTAACCGCAACACCTTGAGATATTTCTTCGAGTAGTGGGACTTGAATGTGAGGAAAAAGAAATGGGTGATTAATGTATATGAATATTTTTTTATATTGATTATGTATAGGGGAAGAAGAGTATATTTATTGACACCTTATCTTGGAGACCTGGAAACTTCTCTATGAAAGAGATCTCAAAAAACTGGAAGTCCATTCTTTTGGTGGAATACTCCAACAATACCTTCACTTGTGAGATGATTGAGGGAAGTATTTAGGATGATAGGTACATGGTAGTGGATGACATCATCTACTACAAGGACATGATATATATTTTCCATGAGTCCAAAATCAAGGATAAAATTTTGAGGGTAGTAAATGACACACCACTGGTAGGGAAACACTGGTATTTGAAGATCTATAAGCATGTGAGGGAGAGATTCTCTTACAAGGGTAACAAGGAGGGTGTACTTCTTCATGTGAGGGAATGCATGACTTTCCAGTATAGAAAGTCATAATTTACATGTCCTGTGATATTTATTTATCCATTTTCAATTCTGAAGAAAAATGGGATATCATTTCCATTGACTTCATTACAGGGTTTCCAAAGGTACATGGAAGGGAATGTATTTAAATGGTAGCATATATATTGACTAAATATGAACACTTATTTTCCATTCATTTAGAGTACAATAAATCTCAAGTAGCAGATATATTATTTAGGGAGGTGTTCATATTGTATGGTCTTTTGAGGAACATAGTTAGTGACAAGGATGGTAGGTTTCTTAACACATTTTGGAAGGATTTGTTCAGGTTATCTGGGACAGGGTTGACACCTAGTACTAGCTACCACCCCCAAATAGACAGGTGGACTGAGATAGTAAACAAATGGATTGAGAGGTACCTGAGTAACTACGTGACAAGGCATGGATAAAGTGGTTGTATCTCATTGAGAATTGTTACAATACCACTCATCACATTACCATCAGGATGAGCCCATTTAGGTAATTGTATGGCTATGATGTCCCATCCTTTCTGGATTTGGATTTTGGGGAGAGAAGAGATCCCAAGGGAAAATATTAATTCCAAGAAATCTAGGACATATTGAGAGTCCTAAAGGATAATTTGCAAGACACTCAGAATCAACAGAATATGTATGTAGATAGGCACAATGTGGAATGTAGCTTTGAGGTTGGGGACCTAGTCTTTCTTAGGTTGCATTCTCATAAACATTCATTATTGAATAAGAGTGGTGCAGAGAAGTTGAAGTCTCACTTTTACGCACCGTATAGAGTGATCAATAGAGTTGGGGAGATATCATATGAGATGGAGCTATCATAGGGTAGCAAGATATACAACATCTTCCATGTATCCTTCCCCAAGAAGGAATTGGGACAACAGGTCATTGCTTAAGTAGATATTCCTCCACTAGATGAGGAAGGGAAGATAGTTCTAGCTCTTGAGAGGGTTGTTGAAGACATGGAGTGGAGGTTAAAGAGCATAATCATTCGATATTACTTGTTTATATGGAGAGGATTTCTCACAGAGGATGCTACTTGGGAAGGAGTAAATCTTACAACACCTTGATCTGGAGTTGCTCGAGGACAAACAATCTTGGGAAGGGTGGATTGTAATGTCCCTTTTAAATTGATCATGATGGAGGATGACTTAATAGTGTATATGACTCCCGTAGGCTATATTCAGTAAGGAAAATGGATTCAATGAGGTTTAATTGGTGTAACGAGGTAAAAATAATGACAAATTACAAAGTGACATTAAATAAAAATAAATAATTATATTTAAATGAAATTTGGAGGGAAAATAAAGTGAGGGTTTGATTTGGTAAAAAAGGATAAAGATCTAGAAGTGTGGGAGAAAGGATAAACAGAGGGGTAACCCTTCTCTTTGGAATTATGACTTTTTTGAACTGTTGATTGGTTCTCTTGGAGCCATTGTTTCGTTGGGGTTTAGAAAAACCCTTCCACTATTGCAGTCTAGTTTTGGTAGTGAAATATCCACCCTAGCTGGACAAGAGGGGAGTCCATCTTGGACTTCCATTGGAGCTTCAATTGGGATTTCTTATTACAGTTGGAGGGATAATTAAGTGCGCATTATGTTTATGGAGATTTCTGGATGAGGTTGAGCCCAAAAATTTGCAGGCTTCATGAGGGTTTCAGAGAAATTGAGGTGGAAGGAATCACCACGGGTCGAGTAAAGGGTGTTCCGCGAGGCCTATCTAGATGAATGGTTGTGTCTTGTGAGGATATCTATGATCGATGGTTTTCAACAGTCGATTGGACCTAGAAGGTGAGGGTTACAAGAGTGGGTATTATGCAATGGATTCAAGAGAATCCTGGCGACATTCCAGTTTTTTTTTTCTTTCTGTGTGATTGTGCAGTTTCCATTGCAACCAATAAAGATCTTTGAGGTTAGTGTTTGGTGCAATTTTTGTTACATCCAGTATATATTTTTATTTTTGTGATTTATGAATATTCTATCCATAATAAAATTCCATGATCATCTCTTCCATTTTTATATACTTGTAATGTGTTTTGATAAGATGTCTATGATGAATTTAGATTCAAATTGTTTTTCATAAGTAATCAACGAGATAATAAAATCGTTTGCATAGTATTTTATTAAAACAATAATCTTGAAACATGTTATCCTCACCTTATATAATCGGGGACGTTACAAGTCGACATACAATTGTCAAAGTGTACAATTATAATACAAATTTCTCAACTATTACTCAAAAGTATGATCACCAATTGAAATTTAGATTGAACCTCCAATGAGTTGACACCCTTAGAAAATACATCACTTTAGTATACACACAACTATGAAAGGATTATATTTTGATTTGACATCTTAAGAAGAATATAAAATAAGACTTTTTATAGACTGATATGAAGTTGATGTTTAAATATAACTATTTATTTTTTATAAATACATGTATTGTAGAAATATTGACTTATTTTCCATTACATTCTCTCCTTCATAAACGCATATGCAATCACCATGAAGAATTCAAGGATGGTTGTTTCTCTCCTAAGTAGTCTTAAGGAGCTCAAATTAAATATCCCATATTTTACTCCTATTAATGAAACAATAGGTATTTATAATTGAACATTCAAACTATACCTATTCCAAGATTGAATGCACTCCTTGTTTGAATTCTTATGATTTGTTAAATCATACACCATATTTATGTATGTTCCTTGAACCTACACTTTTCCTTATTATTGAACCCAATCCGATAGTGCAAATTTATTTTGATACACTCATTTTTTTCCCTTCCAAAGTATAATCTTGTATAATTTTCATGTGCTTTTATTTTTTTAAAAGAATAAATCTACTCCACAACGTTGATGGTAAAAGATCATTTTACTATGGTGTAATATGTAAAAAATGGAAGAAGGAAATGTCTACATTCACTTCAATGCAACAATCATTGTTATTAAACGACAATTTTTTTTTGTAAGAAATATAGTTTATATGTATTTACACGTTACGATTATGTTATATAAAAACCATGTTATCTTCTTAAAATATTTCAAATCTCATAATTTTTTAATGATTAATATCTTTTAATAATACAAGAATAACAACAACCTTATAGGTCGAGATAATTCACAATATACTATATGAGTAATAATATGCAGAACATAAATATTTAGCACGCATTAGTGGAACAACAAGATTATATCTAGAACAATACCATAATAACACGAGAAAGAACACCTTTATTAAATATATAAATGTTCACTTGCCGCTTCAAGGGGGAAACCTCCAACAAAGAAGAGATATATTACAATAATATTTGAAGAAGAAAATATCCAATACCTCCTACTCTTATTTATACTAATTCTACCTTCTAAGGAAACTTCTAGAGGAATATCTTTCTAGAAGTGAAAGCTTTTATTAGGTCTTAATGCATTTCCTTATTCTCCTTTATTTATTAGTCCTTATTAACTATTTTCTTTCTTTACTAAATAGAAAACATATCCTACTAACTAATGACCCACAAAGATGGTTTAGGATCAGATCCTAACATGCCATCCCACTTCAAATGCATTATTTTCCTAAAGTATGAAGGTATGGAAACTAATGGAGTATGGTCATTGGTTCCCAAGTCGCATCCTTTGGTGATGTGTCCTTCTACTTGATCAAAAATTCCATTATAGTTCTTCTACATAACTGAAATTCACGAGAATTGAGGACTACTTCTAGTTGGAGCCAAAGGGATCCTTCTTCATCTAATTCTGGAAGGATGGTTTGGACCCTGCAATTATGTTTGACCACTTTCCTCAGAAAGGAAACGTGGAACACCAGATGGATTTTGGAAGTAGTTGGAAGGGACAATTTGTAGGCCACTGAAACAATACACTTGATGATCTGGTAGGGCCCATAAAACCTAGATTCCAACTTGTGATTTCCCTGGGATTTGAGAGATGTTTGTTTGTAAGGTTGGAGCTTCAGAAACACCTGATCCCTTTCCTGAAAAAATCATTTTTGAATGATGTCAGTCCACCTACTACTTGATGTGATTTTTGGCCATGTGGAGTGTTATTATTGATTAAATTGTTTGGCTAAATAAACTATCTACAAAGGTAACCTACAAACTAACTTTAAGACTAGAAACTAGCCTTTGCAATCTAGAGAGAGCTCTCTCTGAGACTTGATCTCTGATAGACAGATTGTTTTTGAAATAATAGATATGTTTATATTCTTGAAATATTTTTTTCAATGTTTATTTCCAAGGAGGGATAGTATCTCTAGGGATATGGAGTCAAACCCTGAAAGCAAAAGAAAGCAATGTCTGGTAGGTAGAACTCCTTAGAGGAAAAAAGGCCAAACAAGGTGATGAACTTCAGTTTTGAGTTTTATTATGTAGGGTGAAATAAGAACAGAAACACATGACATAATCAGAGCATCTTAAAGGATGAATTATGACCTTAGTTAAGAAGATAAACAAAATTTAAATTAGTTAAGTCTAGAGCACTATTAGATGAATTCTAGACTTTTAATTTTCCAATTTAAACAAAAGAAAAGTACAGATGAAAGTAAGTACACAAGAAATACATACAAAGAAGAGTACAATATTCATATCACCACCATTAGAATATTTTTAATAATGAGTTAGGACTTCTACATTTGTATTTCTATTAAATTCATAAAATTACATTGAAGATCAAAATGCCTATACTTTTGCCCGCTCACCCCCTTTTGGTTTTCATGGCTTCATGAATATATACAAAATCATATGCCTATAGTGTTGAATTCAGATTCAACTATAATACTAAAATTGGTGCTAATAGTTGCACATGATCAACATGAAATATTTAACGGTCTGCTAAAAGGAAGGAGTTGACCAAACTTTTTTAATTTAAATCGTAACAACTTTGATATGGAAATAAATAAAATATATATATTATTTCCAGTTTTGATGTTTTTTGGAGATGAGCTGGCACATTGTCAAAACATTCAAGCTAAGAAGGAGGTATTCTTTGTAATTTTGTCACAGTTGCACAGTAAGTCCATTGCATGATGCAGGAAAAATACAATAGATTTTGTGCAACAACGAGTGATCATATTTGCACAGCAAAATCTTTGTGTTACTTTATGTGATCTTTTCAAAATGACAAAATAACAAAAATGTGTCAATTCGATTTCTAGTTGTTTAATTCTCTGCTGCTTCAACCAACAAATCAATTTTTCCCTTCTTTTTAATCTCCAGTTGTTACATTGGGATTTCCTCTTGATGTTGTAACTTCTTATTTCAAGACCTTGTTAAGGGCGCATTAGTATGAGGAATATCCTTTACCTATGGATTCTGTTCTAACATTTTCCCTTTATTATTTGTTTTAGAATCAACTAAAATTTATGGTACTGACCATTTTTATATTACAAAAAAATGTTTCTTGAAAATATTTTCTAAAGATTTCTTCTTCAATTCTCTATTTTCATGCTGTAACTGCACTATGACAAAGTGGGCCTTCTTCAACTATTCCTCCAACTCGATAATTGAAGTATCTTTGTCATCAAAGAGAATTGGTAGTATGAATTTTTTTGGAATCTTACTGGTTTCTTGCGTTGTATGTACAACATGAATTCTCTTTGTTGCATATTTGGTGTGTGGTTTACTAAGATCTTCAATCACTTATGGAGAGAATTGGAGTTTCTTTCCTTTCTTCTTAGCCTGCTGACCTGCTACAGGTTCTTTATTTTCTCCTCCCCTTTTATTAATAGAGCTCTCAGGGATTGATGTTTCGGCTATTTCTACTGATGAAGGTGTATTTCTCTAGCTTTGTGGGTTGCTTAGGGAATCCACTGCTATACTTGGTGAATTTAGAAAAGACTCCCAATATTTATTTCTCTTTCTCATATCCTCTAATACCAACAATTTGATCAAAGAAAAATGAAAAAGGATAGCATCTCCTTGCTCTTTCCTTAGTTGTACTCTGTCAACCCTATTTACAAGACTTCTAAAAAGATAAAATGGTAGATTCAAAGGCTTATTACTAGTGAAATGCATTAAGATCCTGATGTGATATTGGCAAAACCTGTCAAATATCCCTTCACATGTAAAAAAAATTTGGATAACCCTCAACAAATCACTATGACTTTTCAATAAAATCTCTCTCGGTATGATAGCACCAAATTTAGAATTTATATATTCAAGCTTCAGAAAATAATGATAGTTAGACAACTCTGAGTGGATATTTTTGAACCACTATTCTCCATGGATAGGAATTTTTGTTGTAGCTGGGACTCTATCTTCAAAAAATTGCAACTAGAGGTTTCCCACTTTAGTCTTAGTGCCATCTAAATTTTCTCCAAACTCCTTTTGCACTTGTCTGTTATACCCCTAGATTTTTTCACAAAACCTGATACAACCCACTTGTTTAAAGGATGCTCGGATCGTTGGGTCAACATTTATCAAATTTAAACCCTGTGGCTCAAACCTCACGATTTCCCCGCTTCTTACATTATTTATTTTTTGTTCAAGAGTTGTCATGATGCTCATATATGTCAAGCCTGTGTGAACTAGAGGTGCACAAAAATATATTGTAATAACCTTTACACAGTGAAAATTGGAACAATAACCTTTGCGCAACAAACAAGAGCAATAACCGTTGTGCAACAAATGAGAATATTGAATTTTGCACAGTGAGCAACAATATGTAGCAAGAGAAAACTCTTCACAGGAAATGAACAACAATAAGAAACTCGACAGAGAAATGAACAACAATAGGAAACTTGGCACAATGACGAACATCAGAAGGAAACTCGACGCAACAACAAGGATGGCTCATGTTCAAATCAAATGAAGTAAAGTTGGTTATGTGAAAATCAAATTTGTTTGAGAGGATAAATTCCAATGGGATCTAAGAAAGGCTCCTAAACAGTGATTGAAACAAATGGAGAATGCCCAGCAAAAAACAAAGTGAAAGGTTTGTGTCGTGAATATCAACACACAACATTTTCATAGCGACTCGAATTTTTGTAGCAGAGATATTTGGAACTTGTTGAAGAGGCTATGGATGATGCACAGTTCTTGGAGGTGATGGGGAAAAAAAAAATGTGGCCAATATTAATGCTCGAATGGATAAGGGACAAAATTTTGAAAAGGGAAGTGGTTATCCATAGTGACAAGACATTTCAAGGAAAGTTAAGGATTTAGGAAGCGAACTTGTGTAGCAGGTACACTTTTGAAGTTTGCAATGGTAAAAATGACATGGAGTGTCATTATTGTTCCTTCTGTAACCTCATGAAAGGTAATGATGAACTATAATACCTTTTGACATGACAATAACCCTATCCTATGACTCGACATCACCACATAATTTCCCACTTTTTAATGTGATTCAATACATAGGAAAGTCAACCATTACAAATTGAACATGACAGACTTTACACTCTTGACTCTTTTCTTTTTATGATGGTGTTTTATGAAAAAGACAATACACCGTTTAAACCAACTTATATCTAGACCCCTTACTAACATTTCAATTTATTTTTTATTTGATTATTGACCTCATAAACCTTGACACACTAACTATCACTCATCTAGGAATGCCTTGATTTTCCTAGGAACATGGCATGACTTTGAAAGTTTGGAAAAACCTCTAACTCTAGCGATGAAAATCATGGTGCTAACATGGAGGTTATCCTTTAGATCCGCTAGGGTGGTTGTTGAACCTTGTAGAATGTGTCAATACATTGTACCTTTTATGTTCCTGGAAGATAGGTAGTGATTGTAGGTGGGCATTGGCCATACAATGCTTCATATGGGGTCATTTTAGTGGTTGTATGATAGGAAGTAATGTACCACCATTTTTCCAAGGGAAGTCATTTCACCCACTGGTGTTTTTTGTCTAAAAACAAATGTTGCAAGTAGGTTTCCAAACATTTTTTGAATACTTTCTTCTGACCGTCGGAATGGGGGTGATGTATGTTCTGTTGTTCAATTGGGTGCCCTGCAATTTAGATAGCTCTTTCCAAAATGTTTTGGTGAGTGTTCGATCACAATAAGATAAAATAGAGGTGTGTATGTCATGTAACTTGAAAATATGAGCAACGAAAACCTATGCTACTAGTGTTAGTGTGAACGAGTGGGGTAAGGAACAAAAATGAGCATACTTGGAGAGGCGATCAACCACCAATATGATGACAAATGTGTTCCCAGCTTTAGGAAGGCCCACTATAAAGTCCATGGAGATGTTTTTCCAAATAGAATATGGAATGGGGAGGGGTTGTAGGGATCCTGGAGACATTCTAGTTTCACCTTTATTATGTTGGCACACCTCACATTCAGTGATAAAGTGAAGGATATCCTTCTTCATTCCTTCCCAGAAAAAAGAACGACGAGAATGAGCATAGGTATTTTAGAATTTTGAATGACTTGCAATAGGTGATGAGTGCAACTCATTTAAGAGTTTCAACTTGAGTTATGAATAGGGATATAGAACCAGGCAATCATTAGATATGAGAATATTTTCCGTCCAAGTGTAGCCAATGGGAGGATTAGGGTCCTCTTGAAGGAACTGAATTAACCTAGAGAGAGGCAGTTGAGTTATCCACTCTTGGAGTACTTATTCAATCTAATCAGGGACCCGTAAGGATAATCAAAGAGGGAGTCGTCCTCCTCATGTTGTTTAGACAATGCATTTGCTAGTATATTTTATTTTCTCTTTTTATATATGATTTCATAATCATAACCCAATATTTTGGTCAACCACTTGTTTTTTTCTCGGGAGGATAATTGGTTTTGCAAAAAATACTTAAGACTATGGTGATCTATTTTTATCTAAAAAATATTCCCCAAAATATATGGCCACCATGTGTGCACCGCATGGATAATGGCCATCATTTATTTTTGCTACGTATATCTTCCTAGATTGCATCCACTTGATGCTTTTCTAGTAATGGCCATAGGTCGACCATAAAGTGTGAGCACTGCATCTATACCAATGATAGAAGAATCTGATTCCACCACAAAGGTTTTTTTGAATTCAAGGGATGCTAGGACATGAGTAGTGCACATGGTTCATCTTTAAATATATGAAGGATTGCTTAGTATTAGGTGTCTAATGAAATGTATTCTTCTTAAGAAGGTTGTTCAAGGGATTAGCAATTTTTCCATAATGGTGGAAAAAATTTCTGTAATACCATGTGAGACCGATAAAACCCCTTAGGTGCTTTAAGGTTGTGGGTCATGACCACTCCTACATAGCTTGTATTCTTTTTGGGTCGACTGTTACACCTTCTTAACCCACAATGTGTCCTAAGTATTCCACTTCGCTCGCTCTAAAGGAACATTTGGTCTTTTTGACAAACAATTGGTAGTCCTGCAAAAAATGAGGGAATGTTTCCACATGGAGAAGGTGGTTATCCCAATTATAGTTGTAGATGTGGATGTCATCAAAGAAGACCAGGAAACATTGTCGAAGGTAAGGTTTTAATGTTTTATTCATGAGACTTTGGAAGGTGGTTGGGGAATTGCAAAGGACAAAGGGAATGACCAGTAATTAATAATGTCCTTCATGAGTTTGAAAATCAATATTTGGAATATCTTCCTCCCTCATCTGGATATGGTTATAGTCAAAGAAAATTTCTAATTTGGTGAAGACACAAGTACCTTGGAGTTCATCCAACAGATCATCAATGACAGGAATGAGAAACTTATCTTTGATGGTCATTTTATTAAAGGAAAAAAAATTGGGACACATGCATCAAGTGCTTTATTTCTTTAAGACCATCACCTTAGGGGAAGAATATGGGATGGTACTAGGAATAATTACCCTTGCCTCCAGTAATTATTATACCATATTTTCAATTTTATTTTTTTGAGAAAATGGATACCTATGGGGGTGTACATTGGGGGCTTGAATTCTCAACAAGAGAGGGATGACATGATCATGCTCAACCCTAGAAGGAGGTATGTTTGTTGGAACTTCAAATACCTTGGAGTACTTGCCAGATATTAGTTATAGTCTAGGAGGGACTAGCAAATAGGCCCAATTAGTGACCTGGATGGAATGCAATTGATCAATCACACCATGTTGGCCTTTCTTCAACATGTTTTCCATCTTGTGAGAGATTATGATTTCAGGACAACCCACTTGGATACCTCAGAGGGTATAAGTGTGAGCCTCTTGGGTGAAGCTGATATATAACTCATGATAATCCATTATTATTGGTCCCAGAGTGATAAGCCATTGCACACCGAAAAATATATCACATACCCCCATGGAAATAGAGAACATGTGGGTTTTCATATGATAATCACCCATATGGAGTTTGAGATTCTCACAATGAACCCCACACTTCATCGTACCACCATTAGCTATGAGAATTTGAAAACCCGAAATAGGGAAAACAAAGAAATGGATCTTCTCAACAAGCCCATAATGAATAAAATTATTGGTGCTACCATTATCAATCAAGACCACAACTGGCCTATTTTTGATGTATCCCTTGATATTAAATGTTTGTGGGGCCGAAATACCTGAGAGGGCATGAAGAGATATGAAAGGATCCTCTAGTTCCACAAGGGAGGAAAAAAAATCTTCAACATGAACACTTGGTTGAGCATCCTATGGGTTAGGATCCCCATCTAGTGGTATGTCTTCATAGGAAGAGGAAGTCGATGGAATAATATGGAAGAAATTGTTTTCCCTACATTTATGTCTTGGTGAAAAATTTCAATCACGGTAATAGAAAATTCCTTTCTTGTGACACTGCCTCGTTTGTCTTGGAGATACCTTTTGGACCTTCAAGGTTTGTGTCAGAGCTGGGTTATCCCTAAGACAAGGATGGTTGGGCAATGTATCCTTCAGGGGTGGATCCTGAAGGATTTTATTTTCTTCCAGTGTTAATTGGCATGCCTGCAACTAGGTAGTAGGATGATGCAGGATCACATGATCCCTCATGGATTCCTTTAAGCCACTGATAAAAAATTCAAGGAAAAAATAATCAGATAAGCCCTCAGTTTGAATAGGCAACTATTCAAGGTTCATGATGAAGTTTGTAACTAATCCAATTTGGTGCAACTTAGTGATATTTCACAAAAAATGTGATTCCCTATCAAAATGGGAACAAACTAATTTAGTGAACATGTTGCAAGTGGGTAGTCTGGGATAACATTTCTTATGTCACTTCCACCTTTTTCAGCGTTCTTGATCCAATTACAAAATACCTACATGGATTTTTGTCTCATCATCTCGAATATCATGAAGGGATAAGTATTCTTCCATTTGAGAAACCCGCCAGGCTGGGATGGAGCCATAAAATTTATACATATCAACTTTGGGAACCTTATTCAAAGAGGTTGGAGAACCCCAAGGGGAGTGGGATGAGTGAGTATGCTCATAATGGGGAGATTGAGGATCCTTGGGATTGGGCTCAACATTCTTACCCTTGAGGAATTTCTCCAGAGTGTGGTATTTCTTATCAAGGGTTGTTTGGAAGTTGTTGTGCATGGAGGCCATTTGTTTTTCTAAGTTGGACATATTGTCCTCCAAGGTTCCTTGGGACTGAGACAAGGTGTTAGGAATGGTGGAGGATTAAGTAGAATAGAATTTGTCAGGATGGAAATATGGGCTTTAAAATAAAAGGTACTTGGTTTATCAAGACAAAGAGAGGAATCCAATGGGATAAGTCTCAAATAAGGGCATCCCAGAAAGGGTTGGGTCTGTGTAGAAAAAAAAGACTAAAAAATGAAGGGTACCACTGTGATCATAATGAAGAGAGAAATCCAATAGGGAAAGTCTCAAATTTGGGTGCATACTTGCCCCAAACTTGTTTTTTAACTCCTGGAAATTTATACTCTAATCTGAATACCTCTGCAACATCAAAATTCCCAAATTATTAATAATAAAAAATGTTGGTAGGGAGGGTTTCTATAGAAAAACATTTGCTAGGGTTCCAAGTTTCACTATAGTATATCTCTTGTTTCTTCCCAAAGGGTGAGGTTGTGCATAGAATCTACAATCAAGGTTTTTCCCTATGCTATAACTCTCTGATATATGTGTGGGGTACAATAATAGTACTCGACCCAATATTTTAGGGCACCAACTAAGGAGGCTATACTGTACCCTTAGCCGTACTACCTGACTACCCAGGTATTAGAGAGTATCTTCTCGATTCTTTTGTTCTTGGTGACACTATAACAATTAGGTAGACGATCGGTTTATCTATGGGAGGTTGGAGGATACCAAGGACGATTCGTATAAAGATGTTGTCTAATGTGCTACCACTCAAAGGGGTACCAACATGGGTTAAAAGGGTGGCCAACAATGTGTTCTTAATTACCACTTGTAGTTCCTACGCATATGAGGCCCTTGCATATCTTTATATATTAAAGACGTCGGAATATGTCTCTACCATGAAAAATTTACCCCACAAGATTTTCCCAGGAAAGAGCTTTGATACAACTTACACTATACTAGATGAATAGTAATATGTGGAACAAAATTATTTAGCAAGAAGTAATGGAACAATAAGATTATAGCTAAAACTGTACCAAAATAACACTAGAAAGAGCACCTTTTTTAAAGATATCAATTTTCACTTGCCCCTTTGAGGGGGAAACCTCCAACAGAGAAGAGCTCTATTACAATAATATCTCAAGGCAAAAATATCCAATACCTCCTACTCTTATTTATATTAATTCTACCTTCTAAGGAAATTGTTAAGCCCTGATATTGGCTCATTACCCCTTAATTGGGGCATATTATATTAGTAATGTTATTTTATTTATGTCGGCTTTAGGCCATTAGTTGTAATTATAAATCCTAGTCTCCTATATATACCAAGGAGACATTTTTCGTTTTGAATCATCTTGTACTTCAACATTTAAGTGGGGTAAAAGGAGGTTGCCCCCT
>JZKD02S0474371.1:19647-33390 GCA_000966675.3 Picea glauca
GATTGAGCTCGGATTTGATGTCCAATCGACTTGGGAGCTGATCCAATAGTGGTTGGGAGGCCGACCAGTTTCATAAATGCGCCGTTTAGCAGGCGCGCGGGTGTTTTTCCCAACAGCCGCGCATCGGGCGCGCAAGCGCGCTTTGTACGTTGCTATTACGCGCGCGCGCGCGCGAAACCATGTTCTGTAAAGCGCTTTTGAATTTTTGATCATTTGTATAGTTTTTAGACCCTTTGCTGTGCTTTGGAATTAACCCTATGCCATGAATGACTCCAGTTCTGTGTTGACAATGCAGAGTTCTTGTCGCCCTGTGCGGACGAAATTTCAGTGATAACAACAAGCTATTGAAGAAATCATTTCAGAAAAGGAACTGGTAAATATAGTACTCAATAGCCTTCCCAAGACATGGGATGCATTTGCTGCAAGCATGAACACAAGAAAGGAGTATCTCACATTCGAAGAACTTTGGACTTGTTGTGCACAAGAATAATCAAGGATTAACGCAAAATATAAGTACCAAAAGAAATATGATGATCAAGCCTTCACAACAAAATTCAAGAATTTTAGGAATAAGAGGAAGTTTAACTTAAGGAAGAAACCAAATCAAGAAAAGGATGTGTCAAAAATATAATGCTTCAACTGTCGAAAATATGGTCACTACAGGAACCACTATCCCAATTAAAGAAAAGGAAGCAAACTAGCGAAGCAACAATTGCCAAATAAAGCAAATCGTTAGAGAAATCCAAGCAGGATAAAATAGACTTCTTCTTCCAGTCAAGGTAACAATATTCTTATATAACATAATTCTTGTACATACCATGTTTACATAGTTCCTCTACATATCATGCATATCTATTTCTTAGAAGAAAAGATGGACAGTGAAACAATACCTATGAAAGAATAACAAGATAAGGGTTTCTATTACGATGACTACAAGAAGATGAAGTACGTTGGAAAATTCCTAAGGAATCTATTATATAAGTAACAACTTCCAGATAGGCCGAAATCATAATCAAACCCGAAGAGACCTAGAAGGAGTCAAATAGAAAGAAGTCAGTAATCAAGAATAAATTAGAATAAGACTTGTGACACTTTGTAGAAGACAATAAGAATGCATGCAGAAGCATGGACTCTCTTAGATGGAGGGATTTGATTACAAAATTCCAAAAGAAGAGCATGCATTCATGCATGAAGCAAGGTTTAGGAGGGAGCTAAGCCTAAATGATATGATCCATTAAAGAATCTGTGAATATTATGAAGTATTTTTCCATGCTCCCCATTGGAAGTAGCAGCCATGATAAGCAACACATGTTCAGTTTGACTCTAGAAGAAGTTTTCTTCGAAAATAAGCCTTAAGTATACTTGGTTGTCCATCTACATCCATGTTCCTATGATGAACGAAATAAGTTGGAATCTTCAGAAAGGAAGGGCATGGAATCTATAGAAGACTCCATGGACCCAAAAGATAAAGAGGAACATGAGGAAGAACATGAAGATTCCAAGAAAGTAATAAAATCTAGAACAACCAGTTATTATACCGAGAATCATAAGACTACTAGCTTGGTTTGAACCCACTCTAAACTATAAGAAATGGAAGTTGTGATGAATAATAGTGTATGTAAGAAAAAGTGAAAAATACTTATGAATGGAAGCATTAAGAGATTCAGAACTAGAGGTTCTTCTACAAGGAGGGTGAAGACTATGACGACAACGTGTTCCAGTAAACCAAATATACCTCTTGTAGTATCCATGGATTGAAATTTACATGTAAAATATTGTTCTTCCCAATAAAGCAAATTGAGAAATAATATTATACCAGAAAGAGACCCATGTATGAAAATGGAAGAAGACCTTGTATGGATTCAAGAAATTTGATGCAGAGTATCTCATATATAGCAGAAGCGTGGAGAAAATTTCCTATGATAGAGAAAGTGTATCATAACAGTTATTTATAATTCTGGGATGATGGATTTCAAATCTATGGATAACTCCCATGATCAAAGATCTGAAGAAGTTGAAGAGAATCTAATCCAGTAGACCCATCTTTGTATTGACAATTTGGCTCATTGGTGTAATTGGAGAATACTCAGTCAGATATTTGTTTTGTGGGATGTTTAAATTATGATATACAACTACATATCGATTCAGATTGGGAAGGGAGTGCATATGACATAAGAAGTGCTAATTGGATATGTTTCAATTTGAGATTTTCCATGATTACATGGGATAGAAGGAAACAAAAGTCTGTTGCAATCAACACTACAAAATCAGAGTATATTTCATCTTGTTATACTTATACATAAGTAATGTGGATTTGTAAGTTGATTTCTAGATCGTCTGATCAGGTGTTGAATTCGACCATGATATATTGATCAGAGCTATGTGAAGCTTTCATATAAACCGTGTTCCATGACAAACCAAAGTACATTGAGATCAAGCATTATATTCTCCGTGATAAAGTCCAGAAGAGAGAAGTGGTTCTCTAGTATATCTCCATAGATGAGCAAATAAAAGATATTTTGGTAAAGCCTCTGTCCAAGAATAAAAGTTTGTGTACTCAAGAGACAAGTTAGGGCTCGTGGAGATGAATTCCTCATTGAAAAAGGAAGTGATTACTCCCAGGTTGGGAGGGAGAACTGATATGTTATTAAATTATGGACAATCATTTTCCATCTCAGAAAATGGTCTAGGATGGGAAGTTCCTTTCCAGTTTGGAAAGTGGTTCGATATTTATGATGGATAGGCATTTTCCAATTTGGAAAATGGTCAAGTAGAATGGTCCACCTCGTTGAGCAGTCATTATTTTGAAGTTCACAATTGTGAGCAGTTTTGAAGAATGGTTCATTTTGGAGGTTGGTGCAGGACAAATGTTTCCATAGGAAATGGTCCAAACAATCATTCCATAGGGAAGACTCATTCTCTCCAGGTTGCATTGTGATTAGTGTTGAAGGAATGACCCAGTTAGGTGAATGGTCCAGATTCAACAATCAGGGATAGGCATTCCTTAGGGAAGACTCATTCTCTCCAGGTTGCACTATGATTAGTGCCGAAGGAATGCCCCAGCTAGGTGAATGTTCGAGGCTCAAAAATCAGGGAAAATTATTCTTCTATGCTTGGGAAGAATTGTCCATATAGCCCATGTATGATGTTTTACTTTATGAGGGAAGATGCTCTTTCATATCTCACAAATGTGAGTGGAAAAATGACCCAGATGACTCAGTTTGTATCATGATATTGTTATGCAGGTTGATATCAGATGATATGATTTTTATGGAGAATGTATGTCTCTAGACAGTAGTTGTATGAAGCTGTGGTGGATTGTTCCACTGGTTGTGACTATGTGTCATTGTTTATTAGTCATGTGATACTAGGTGTGGTTGTGTACCATTGGATAGTAGTTGTGTACTACTATGGATAGAAACAGTTGTTTTCTATTGAATGGCATTGTTTCGATTTCCATGAAGACTATCACTAGTGTTGGAGATGATTTCCAGCTAGATGGATAGTCAGTATGTTGATGGAAATACATTCTCCTTGTGGAAAATGGTCCAGGACAGTCATTCTTTTAAGACATATGTCCATACTAGAAGAATGATTCGTGTATCACTCTGTGGAGTGAGTGGCTTATTCATCATAATGCATGATTACTCAGATGGAGTATGGTTTCAAGAGATGATGTAGTTGATGCTATCAGATGATACTGATAGTGATGATGGTGCTCATGATTTGACCATGAGATAGCCTATGTGGCTATGATGATTCTACCAGTTGAATGGTATGTTTTTGTTGAAGACCATTTCCTTTAATACCTCACTAGCTAGGAGGGATTGTTGATATTATGGTAGTTGCGGGAGGTATTAACCTCTAAATGTAACCCTTACGACACTAGAATATTATGGGAAGAAAGAGAAACCCTAAAATGTTGGATAATAACCCTAGGAGACAAGTCGACTCAAGAGAATATTTATTATTGAGTTATTAGCCTCCAGAAGTAGAACTCGGCTTAGTTAGGTAACTTGGAGGACCATAATTAAGAGGGCGCTAGAGATTATTTGTCACTCTGACTCTCACAACTACATAAGACCAGTGGTGCGCAAGTTTGGAGAGGAGATGCAACTAGCATTTTCAGTTTTGGCTTGGATTTTCTCTTGGTGATGGTTTGGAATTTTTTCTTGGTACGCTAGCTCTAGAGAGAGCTATGCTACCTTGGTTGGCTATTGGTTCTATGGTTTTCTTCCAGAATTATTCTCTCTGTCAAGGTTAAGGTGCTCAGAGGTGGCATGTTTGCCTATGGTTGGGTGACAATATTGAGATATTGTCTATGGTGAAATGATCACACCTATTTTTCTAACAAAGGGATTAGTAATGGTTAATTGCTAAGGTGGAGAAGAGACTATCTATGTGGTGTAATCAATGGTTATCACGGAGTGGAAGTCTTATTTTGGTAAAATATGTAATTCAAGCAATTCCTATGTACTGGATGACATTAACTTTTATTTTGAAAGGGGTGCTAGATAAACTAAGGAGAATAAGTTATAGATTTATTTGGTGAGAGAGTATGGAAAAGAAGGGTATTATTTTATTCAAATGGTAAATACTCGCAACTCCAAAAGAAATATAAGGGTAGGAACCAGAAAACATATATATTTTTGCAACTGTTCTATTTGCAAAAAATGGTTGGAGGATAATATCGAGTAAAGGATTATGGTGTTGGGTAATACTTCAAAAAAATATTTATCCGATCATGCTGGTGGATTACATAAGATATCCAAGGCAAGGCAGGTGCAGGAAGTTTCTTTCTAAAATTAGTGTAATGAGAATGCATGCCCATTGAAAATTTTAGGAATGTGCATGCAAACTAGAACAATGCATGCATTCCTATTTGAAATTCTTTAGAAATTTCCAAACCTCCATGCATGTCCCCATGAATGCTTCCATGTTTCCTTGCATTTGTTATGATATAAAATAATGCACATGCTTTTAAAAGTGTGTGTGCCTCTAAAAGAATGCATACAATTCTAAAATTGAATGTATTCATTCTTAAAAGTGCACATGTGTTCCTAGATGTAAAAACAAATGAGTCTTCAATCCTAAACAAGGATAGGATAGGGTGGAAACAAGGTTCTTAAGCCCCAAATGGAACTTTTTGAGCTTAAGAAGCATGGTTAGCAAAGGAGAACACTTAGGAATTAGGCCCTAAATGTAACTTCTTAGGCTCAATCACCATAAACAACACCTACAAACCACAACACAGACCCTCCCAAGGGTGTTCTCTGCATCATATTTGTATATGGATGCCATTACAAGGTTTTTGTGCCAAGGATGGGTCATGTAGATTTAACCATGGTCGAAGAAGGAAAACAAGTTCTTCAAGATATTGTTGAATCTTATTTGGATCAAGAACCTTGAATGTGTCCTTGAATAAACACATGAGTCCTCTATAAGGCTTCCTTGCATGCTTTTGAGTGGGATATAGGCACCATGAATAGGTTTTGTGCAATGGAAATTGGTGTCAAGGCATAAACATGGTTATTGAGGGGGAATGGCCTTAATTATTAATTGAAATTAGTATGATAAACCACCATAAACAACACCTAAAAACCATGGCATGATCCCTCTCCATAGATTATTTATCATCTGAGTTGAATATTGGCACCATTATAAGTTTTTGGGTATCACAAATAGTTCTCAAGTCCTTAATCATAGTCAATGGAGGGAAAGAAGAGCCTATGATTCTAATACTTTATTCTTAAGCTCAAACACCATGGATGACTTCTTTAACCAACACATATGACCTATGTATGGTATAATTCACCTCCAAGAGCGATATGATCGTCATGAATGGGCTAGTCATGAACCAAGAAGAGATATCAAGGTAAAACCAAGGTTAGGGGAGGACAACATAAACCTTGTGACATAAATTAATATTCTAGAGCTCAAGTTCCATGAATAACATACAAAACCCATGAAGCTTTAGGATTTCTAATTCCATGAATGTATACTCAAACCACCACAAAAAACCCTTGTAAGGTATCTCTAGTCAAGGGATATGATGACCATGATTAGACCACAATATAGGACCTAAATAGGAATCTGTCTTGGGTCCACACCTAGAATGGTTCTCAGGGCCATAGTTCATGTTCATTAGCATTTGATTGGGATACAAGCGTTATGAGTAGGTTTTGTATAGTGGAAATGGGTCTCCCGTCTTAAACATGGTCAAGGTGGAAACACGGGGCTTAAACCCTAAATGAAACATCTTGAGCTCAAGAACCATGGTTAGGTGAAGAAAATGTTTAAATTTTGGCCATGAATGTATCTTCTCATACTTTATTTCCATGAAATACACCTATAAACCATAACATAAGAACTCTCTAGGGGGTCATTGGCATTAGTATCATATATGGATTCCATTAGGAGGTTTTGTGCACTGAATATGAGTCATAAGGACTTTACCATGGTTAAGGAACAAAAACAAGAGCCTTGGGATATTATTGAATCTTCTTGGGTTCAATATATTTGAACAAGTCCTTGAACCAACACACAAGTCCTTTGTATGGGTTCTTTGTAGGCCTCTAAGTGGGATACATTTTCCATGATTAGGTTTTGTGTACTAAAAATATGGTCAAGGGGGGAAACAAAGACGTTAATCCCTAATTGAATCTTCTCAAGATTAAGCACCATGAATAACACTTAGAAATTGTGACACGAGCCCTCTCAAAGGAGTCTTTGGCATCCAAGTTGGATATGAATGCACTACAATATCATGGCCACGATGGATGGGTTTTGAGTTCTTCACCATATTCAAGGAAGGAAAACAAGAGCCTATAACCCTAAAACTTAATTCTCAAGCTCAAGTACCATGGGAAAGTCATCAAATCACCACATATGAATTTTGTAGGTTGTCATTCACCTCCAAGTGGGATATTGGTGCCATGACTAGGTTAAAATGTGAATTAAGAATGGGTCTAAAGGTCTAACTAGGGTAAATGGAGGATAGTAAGAGATGTGTTCCCTAAATTAATCTTCTTGGGCTCAACATCCATGAACAACACTTGCAACCCGTTAAGCTTCTGAATCTATAGCACCATAAGTGCATCCTCAAACCAACACACATAACCCTTGAAAGGTATATATGGCTTGCTATAGGGATACAAGTACCATGATTAAACCACAACACGGGTCCTAAATAATAATACATCTCAATACCAAACCAAGAAGAGTTTTCAAGGACACTTTTGGGGTTATTTGGCATCCAAGTGTGATACATGTGCCATGAGTAGGTTTTTTGCAGTCAAAATGGGTCTCAAGGCCTAAACATGGTTAAGGGGATTAATAAGGGGCTTAATCCTTGAATGAACCTAGTTGATATCAAGTTCCATGGTTAGGGGAGGAAAAAATTGGGGCATTAGGCCCTAAACATGGCTTCTTGGGCTTGATCACCACGAACAACACCTACAAACCACAACACAAGCACTCTGTTGGGGGTCTGTGGAATCATACTTGGATATGGATGTCATTAGGAGGTTTTTCATATTGAGGATGGGTCATAAAGCCTTGACCATGGTTATGGAAGGAAAACAAGTGAATTAAGATATTACTGAATCTTCCTAAGCTTAAGAGCCTTGAATGAATCATTTAACCAACACTTGATTTCCTTGTGGGGCTTATTTCTAGGACTTTGAGTGAGATATGGGAACCATGAGTAGGTTTTTTGCACTGTAAATGGATATTAAGGCCTAAAAATGGTCAAAGGAGGAAAATTTACTTAATCTCTAATTAAGCCTTCTTAATATCAGGTGCTATGAACAACACCTAGAAATATCAGCATGTTGGATAGGAAATCTTGAAAACGGTTTTTCAGTTTTAATAAAGTTTTGAGGAAAAATCTAAGTATAAGAAAAGTGTGCGGAGGAAGAAGGAAAGCTAGAGAGAGTGCAATTGAGGCATATCCAATAGGAAAGTGTGCATAAGTGGGAAAGTGCGCAAAAGGAAGATAATGTGCAACTCAAGGAATAAATCTATAAGAATAAAGAAATGAAATAAAGAATAACAGGAGAATGACATCCTGACATTCCATAAATAGAAGAACAACAAAAAATTAGCATGAAGGCTGAAAAGTAGAACAAAGATGTCGAACAACCAATTAACTGAGTTGGCCATGCATTGTAATAGGATATTTTTGGGATGAATAGATTAGGGTTTTAGCCCTATATTTTTGTATAAATATGTAACGGTTTGGGAGATTAGGGGTTCAGTGAGGTACTATTTTGATGAAGTTCGGCTATGATAGACCAGGTTATGTTATAGTCTGGTAATAGCTGATTGATACCGAGTTCCAGAGTTCTTGAATGTAGCAGTTGATGGTTGATAAGAATGAATAAATGAATGATAAAGAGATATTATAGAATCATGTGTTTTCTGTTTTTCTGTATTTGATTATGAATACAATTTGCATGCATCATAGAATAGCTTTGTATGAGAGTTAAGTATGGTGCAATGATTCATGACTGTAATAGTAAAAAATCTATATAGTAATATGGAATATGATAAGTATAGGAATCTGAATCATGAGTAAGTTAATAACTGAAAAAAATAGAGTTACGTGCACAACATAATAAGGAAGAATGAACTAAATGGTTTCCTCCCATTCCCTTACTACCCCATAATCTTGGTTCTCACAATCACAATAAATACATTGAGTGAGAATTCATCTATGCAAGAAGGTGATGTCGAAAGGGCCAGTGTCTGGTGGGTTTTTTTAGTCATAGATAAACAAAACCTTGGGTCTTACAACCCATACAAAAAAGAGTGCCAACAAATGGTTTCATTGGTAGGACCAGGAATTTGTGATTAAAGGGATGTTTTGGAGTCTCACTAAGAAGGAGATGTAAGAATGGTTGGAAAGGAAGGAACGAGAATTTGCACGACAAGAGAACATAAGCCCTCATATGAGTGGCAAGCAATGGTTGTAAAGGTATGTGTTCACATATATGCATGAAATATTCTTTGGCAAATTTCCAGTTATTCTGACAGAGTGGCTAGAAATATTAGTGGATAAAATTGGAAGGTACAGCGCTACAACACCGAGGAATTTGACTCCCGAATTGGTAAGATAGTTGAATTATGTAAGTAACCCAACTACTCAAGTATTTTATTTTTGGTTGGATAACGTACTAGGTGGTTATGTTACATAGATTGCAGTAGATTGTATTCAATAACATAGTGTCATAGAAAGGGACTTTTTCAAAGGTTCAGGTGGGAGGTTCTTGAAATCAATAAATACGTGGATAAATATGTTATTGTGTGAAAATCATGTGATGGTAATGAAATCTGACTGCTAATGGGTTTGCGCACATAGGGGAACTAAGGGATGACAAGAGGATCATCTAAGAGAAGGAAGGAAGTAATGAAAGAGGCAGGGAGGGACTGAGGATGCAAGAAGAATATATACTAGAGGAAGGATACGAGTTTGGAGAGTCGCGTAGAGGGAGGAGGTAAACAAGGAAAATATTGAGGATGAGAGAGGAGAGTCGTGTAGTGATCCAGAGGGGAGAGAACCTTCCACACTAGTCCAGTTCTTGAACCACACAGGATCTTGGAGACATTTTTTTTTTACATGTGTTCATCGTAACAATCCATTCTGATAGGTATTGACCTCGAAACTGGAATATAGGTTAGATTTTTCCCTACTTGCATTTTTGCATTATCAGTTTCCTGGTTCATTTGGCCTTAGTATCGACCCCACTTACGTGTGACATGAAACCTTCTCTGCTGCTTTAGAAGTGTTGTAATTAAGTGGTACAACCTACCTCTACATGGATGCCCTAGGTAGATCCTTTGTTGCATATTGGCATCCATGCTGCCAATTTTGACTATAGGCTTGGGAGTCCTTATTAGTCCCATTATGAATACATATTGAAGCCTCATTATTTTGTTAATAATCATTCTTGGCCTAACCCTCGGGACTCCCTAATGGGCACACTTTGTTGTCTTTCAAGCTTGCTTTGAAATTTGAAAGCAACATCCAATGCGAATGTATTTATTCTTTTCAATCTCATCTGGATTAAATGAGAAAAATAGCCCCTTGGAGTCTTGTTTAAGAGCTTTTTAGACTCTCTAAAAATGAAAAGATTGCTGAGCAATCTTGTTGTCCTTCACGCTGACCAAACTCAAATTTGAAGGCACATCTGTCCAATGGTAGTTTACCCCTTTTTTGGTCCGGATGGCTAATTTTGTGAATAAAGGTATGCTCTAGGAACTTCAGTTTTCTAGAAGAGTATTCTTAGGCATACGCTTAACAATTTTTTGGGCCTGAGGGACTAAATATTCGAAAATGTAACATTCTCCTTGGTTTCAGTTTATCACCTTTTTCGGGCCTTGGAGATTACTTGCAAAAAAGGAACCCCCCCAGAGTCCATAGTTAAGCTCTTTTCAGACTCCCTAAAATTGAAAATATCGTCGAGTGACCATGTTCATTCACATTCGTTAAATTGGTCTTGAAGAACATCTATTGGCATGAGTTTAACCCTTTTTATAACCAATAGATGATAGCAAAAAATTTATGCCTCAGTAGATTCGTCTCTCCAGGAGAGTTCTCCTCAGTTACTTTTATACTTTTTCAAGCTAAGGAGACTAAACTCAGAAAAAGGCTAAGAGTCCATAGTTAAGCTCTTTTCAGACTCCTTAAAATTAAAAATATTTCCAAGTGATCTTGTCTTTGTCACACTCGTTAAAATGGTTTTGAATAGACATATTTTTGGTGCAAGTTAAACCCTTTTTTGAAATGACCAGACTACCTCTGAAAAAGGTACTCCCCGGAGTCTTATTTTGTGTTTTTTCAAACTCTCTTAACTTGAAAAAACTACCGATCTTACCTTCTCTGGGTTCCTAAAAAAATTACATAGAAGGGGTATCCTTGTGTCATTCTTAATCACATTACGGGTCTCATAATTGCGTATTTGGCCTAATGTCAGCTCGATGTTTCTCTTAACTGAGCCTTTGAAGCATTCCTTATATGAAAGCCTTGCAACACTTCTTGCCTCTGTGACCTGACACCTTAACCCATGGAGGAATTTTCCCCAAGTGTCCTTATCATGCACATGTCTCCTTGGCCTGAGAATTAGTGTTTTCCATGTGCTTGGAACTAGTTTGACACTCGTTCCTCCTTTTCAACGTAGCATTATTTTATTCTTTTTCAATATCTTAAAAAATTAAAAAAGACAAAAAAAACAAATATTCCAAAAAGAGGGGACGAGAAATATACATTATTTTTTCAGTAGCAAAGATAGTCGCCCTGGAAAAAGAACATCCTTCCATTTGTTCATCAAGCATTGGGATCTAGTATGACTGTAACAACCTAATAATTCTAAACATCATTAAGTTGCATAAGCAATTTATTTATAAACTGAAACAATAATTTCATAGCATAATATTGATATTCATAACAACAACTTCAATAACTTCAATTTATCAATGAATACTGATTTCATGGTAGAATGAAATAAATACTTAACTTAACAAAGTACCTGGTTCTGATGCTAATTTATGTTGCCTCTTTGCCCTACTACTGCCTTCCTGCTACCTGATACACATATCAACCCTGCCACAAACAAGAAAATAACTGCCCAAAACTACTGTCCTCCCTACCAACTAGGAAAAACTACCTAGCTCCAGGATATCTACAGATATCCTGGCCCCCCGTGCCCAAAACCTCCAGCAACTCCGTGCCTCAACTGATCAAAAGCCACATTCTGAAACTCTCTGCTCACAACAAATCCAACAGTCCTCAGAAAAATCCATCCTCCCTCCAATTATCCTCCCGTCAACCTCCTTCCTCCCTTATTCCTCCTTCGCCGACTCATGCAGTTACTTCTCCAACCACCCTCCGTGCATGTCCCTTCTCCTTCCTTTAATGTTTTATCTTCTCGGGATTCATATGCTCCCTCTCTGCATACGTAACCATTTTATAACATTTTTCATTGATCTTTTAAATTTATTTCTCAGGTCATTAAATGTGATCTGTAGTTAGAGTGTTACTTAGTTAACCACAATTATTTTCTTTAATTAATTTTACTTTATTATTTTTAAACATTTATTCAACTAGGGTCGTTACATACACCCACCCTTCAAGAAACTTCATCCCGAAGTTTAAGGTATCTGATGGTACAAAGGAAAAGAGCATGGTTCACACATTCACAAAAAGTAACTGACATTATTAACAAGTAAGTCAAGAAAGCTCATACATACTAGTGTATATGTACAAGAAATGCATGTGTAGCTAGTACATGCAAGTCTCGTGCATGTACTAATAATCAAACTGTCATCCTTTAGTAATTTATGTATGCATTCAATCCAGTCAGCAAGACTAGTCTTTTATAAAAGACAACAATCAATCAATTGTTTGAGAAGTTCTTTAATCACAATTATTTGGTTTAACAATTTATTTTAAACAACTATGGTTTATTCATGTCATAATGAATATCCATGTATACACATTTTTTTGAAGGGAAGACATCAATTCCACCACAAGACAAATATCCATATTGTCACAACTATTACTACTCATACTTCCTCCCTAACCTACTTCCAGCTCTATTCCTATCCTTCCTCTGCTAGACTATCTTGGAGCATCAACTATATTGACCTAACTCCAAATAGAACCCGTAAGTGGAAGTGTCACTATCTCGACCAAGCTTCCCTAGCCGGCAACTGACAGTCATCATCACATGTCTTGGGGAGTGTGAACTAACACCATTCTCTCATGACTTCAGGTTTTGGAGGATACACGGTGGGAAATGCCTCCACCCCTCCTAATCATATCTAGGGTAAACACCCTACAATGGAGGATACACGGTGGGAAATGACTCCATCCCTCCTAATCATATCTAGGGTCAACACCCTACAATGGAGGATACACGGTGGGAAATGCCTCCACCCCTCCTAATCATATCTAGGGTCAACACCCTACATTGGAGGATACACGGTGGGAAATGCCTCCACCCCTCCTAACATAACCAGGGTCAACACCCTACAATGGGACATACCCCACCGTGTTGCTAGAGGTTTTGTCATCGTTTATTCGGTTTTGGGCAGTGTTAGTACCGAAATCATGCACTAGTCCACATATCATAGCAATGCATCCAAATCAATATAAATTTCTCATACATTATTCATACCACAATGTTTCTCAGGTAGTGGTCCTTATATTCACTTTCATCATCATTATCTCTTGGCTATTTCATATCCCATAACCTGCAGATTAGTCTGCAACACAAACTCATACATTTCTATGCATTATCATCATATAATGGCATACTATCATTGTTTCAATTTGGTATCCCCGTACCGATATATTTACATCAAGTCTTTCTCATTAGAATTGGATTTCACAATATCCCATAATTCATATTTGTCACCCATTCACAAGATTATCCTTTACCCAAAATAGATTTCATCGCATCCAACATCATTCTAATAGTATTTAAACATTCAACAATTTCACTTTCTCACAATGTGTCGCATCATATACATCATCGTCAATAACATTTAAACATTTGTAAAATTTACATTCACATAATAGATCACATTACATGCATTATCATCAACAACATTTAAACATTCATTACAGTTCATAAGTTTAAAGTTTAAGTATATCACTTAATAGTTTCATGGTGACTAGGAAATAAAGTGTATAGGCCTTAGGTAATCCTGGCTGTCTAAATCAAAAGGTAGTGTTACATA
>JZKD02S0474371.1:33440-57516 GCA_000966675.3 Picea glauca
AACGGTTCTACCGTGAGGGTTCCCACGTCCGATACCTGCAATTCTTTCCAATTTAGTTTATGTGATTCATCAACAACATAATGACGTAAAACAGATACATGAAATACATTATGAGATTTATGCAAGTGGGGTGGCAGTACGAGACGATAAGAAACGGGTCCAATTTTCTCTTGGACCCTAAATGGCCCTATAAACTGAGGTGAAAACTTTGTCCCCTTCCTGAACCGTATAGTACTCTTATTAGGCCTAATACGAATGAAAACTTGGTCCCCCACTTCATAATTTTGGTCGGTCCTGTGTGCATCCGCATAACTTTTCTGTCTATCCTGTGCTTCCTTTAGTCTCAGCCTGATCTGAATCACCTATTCCTCCATTTCCTGAATCAATTCTGGCCCAACTTTTACTCGGTCTTCTAGTCTATCCCAACTCAATGGTGTTCTGCACGACCTTCCATACAAAGCTTCGTATGGTGGCATTCCGATGGAACTATGATAACTGTTATTGTAGGAAAACTCTACCAAAGGTAGGTACTTCTCCCACTGGGTTTGATTATCTATTACGTACATCCTAAGCATGTTTGATTATCCATTACTTGATTTACTCTCTCAGTTTTCCCATTTGTTTTAGGATGATAAGTTGTGCTTAAGTTCAACTGAGTCCCCAACACTGACTGTAAATTTTTCCAAAATCTAGAAGTGAATCTGGAGTCCCTATCTAAAATGATATTCTTTGGTATCCCATGCAAAAGGATAACCTCACTTACGAATACTCGTGCCACATCAGTGACATCATAAGTGTCTCTAACTGGAATGAAATGAGCACTCTTGGTTAACTTATCCACTATCACAAGAATGTCATTGTGTCTATGAGATGTGAGCGGCAACCCTACAACAAAATCCATTGAGATGACTTCCCA
Organism: Picea glauca; assembly: GCA_000966675.3. Lineage (NCBI taxonomy): Eukaryota > Viridiplantae > Streptophyta > Pinopsida > Pinales > Pinaceae > Picea > Picea glauca. The sequence continues at coordinate 34,357 of JZKD02S0474371.1, forward strand.
CTTGGACATAGGGACATCGTGTGGTTGTAGGAGGCCTGCTGGGTGATGGTGATCGACCTTCACTTGTTGAAACTCTAGACATTTGGCGATGAAATGGACTATATCACACTTCTTGCCTACCCAAAAGAAGAGTTTCTTCATTTCCGCGTACATCTTCTTCACACCTGGATGTGCGCAATAAAGTGCTCTATGGGCTTCCTTCAATATGATGCTTCGAATATCCCCATTCTCCGGGATGTACATCCTTCCTCGGTATCTCAACAATCCATCTGTTTCTAGATTATATCCTTCATACTTTGGGTCTATCTGCCTCCCGCTTCGGAGGTCTGAAGTAACCTTTAAATAGCAACTGTCTCCTGGTAGTTGTGTCAACACCTGTTCCCTCAGATTAACCTTTAAGGGTACCAAGGAGAAGATATGTGGTCTCCTACTCAAGCCATCTGCGACCACATTTTCCTTTCCCTTTATGCATGAGATACCAAAATCATACTCACTCATAAACTCACTCCATCGCCTTTGCCTGGCATTTAGATCTCTTTGAGTGAAGAGATGTTTTAAACTTTGATGGTCTGTCTTGAGCTCAAAATTTTGCCCCACAAGATAGTGCCTCCAAAGTTTTAGAGCTAGCATTACAATTGCCAACTCTAAATCATGAGTCGCATATAACTCTTCATGCTTCTTCAAATTCCTTGACACATAAGCTATCACTCCTCCATCCTACATTAGCACGGCCCCCAACCCTTGTTTTGAGGCATCTGTGCAGACCAGGAAGTCCTTTTCCATATCTGGCACTCGTAGAATTGGCGCACTAGTTAGTAACCTCTTAAGCTCAATGAATGTGCGATCACATTCTTCTGTCCACTCATACCTGACCCCCTTGCGTTGCAAAGTGGTGATGGGTTTTGCTATTTTTGAGAATCCTTCCACAAATCTCTGGTAATAACCCGATAGCCCCATGAAGCTTCTCACCTCATGTGCATTTTTCGGCACTGGCCATTCCAGAATGGCCTTTACGTTTTCTGGGTGCACCGAGATTCCTTTGCCTGAAATGATATGACCTAAATAATGGATCTCTTTCTGGAAGAAGGAACACTTCGACAACTTCCCATACAATTTTTTCTCCCTAAGGAAAGACAACACTATTCGCAAATGTTCCTCGTGTTCTCTTTCATTCCTGGAATAGATGAGAATGTCATCTAGAAAAACTTGTACAAATCGATGTAAGTGCTTCCAGAATATGCTGTTCATGAGGCTCATGAATACTTCTGGCACATTAGTCAATCCGAAAGGTACCACAACAAACTCGTAATGTCCAAACCGAGTTCGAAAGGCAGTTTTTGGGATATCACCTTCCTTAATCCTTAACTGATGATACCCAAATCGCAAATCGATCTTTGAGAATACTGCTGCTCCCTTCATCTGATCGAAGAGGTCATCTATTCGCGGCATTGGGTACCTATTTTTCACTGTAGCACGGTTCAAGTCCCTGTAGTCTATACACAGTCGTAAGGATCCATCCTTCTTCTTTACAAAAATTACCGGTGTGCCCCAAGGTGAGACACTGGGCCTTACTAGCCCTAAGTCTAGTAACTCCTTCAACTGCATTTGCAATTCACAAATTTTCAGCGCCATCATCTGATACAGAGTCTTGGATATTGGTTCCGCACCAGGTTTTATCTCAATAGTAAAATCAAGCTCCCTCTCCAGAGGTAACCCTAGTAACTCATTCAGAAAAACATCCTGGAATTCTGACAAAATCGGGTACTGATCCAATGAGGGTCCCTTCCTTTCCTTCACTGCCTCCACTACATAAAGTCGACACCCTTGTCTCAAGCATCACTTAACCTTCATAGTTGATATAAAGCGTAATGCCACTTTTCTCTGTACACCTTGGATCTCTATCGGTCTTCCTTCATCATCAATACAAAGCACCTTCTTTGTGAAACAATCTACCAAAGCTTGATGAGCTGCTAACCAATCCATTCCAATGATTAGGTCATACGCCCCAAGAGTAGTGACATATACCTTCAACCTGGTAGTGCACACTCCTAGGTCTACTATACAATTATCGACACTAGGTCCTACAACTTGTTTTTCCCCCGAAGCCATCTCAACTTGCTTAAAGTCATCGTTCTCATAGGCTGCCAACCCACTCTTTTCTAATGAAGATGGTGAAATGAAACTATCTGTCGCACCAGAATCAAACAAAATCTTAACATTAATATGATTTAGCGTACCTGATGACTCCACTATGGTGGATTGATGTTCGACCGGGCGGTTATTAAATGCTGCGTAAATCTGGTTGTTGCTACTTGACCTCCCCATTGGTGCCTTTCCTTCTCTATGCACAAACCCTGATTGTAACTCTAGACAGTCCCGTTCGTAATGGGGTCCTTCACATCTCCAACAGCCAATACGAGATTGAACTGGTGCACTGTTACGTGTCTGTCCTTGAAATGAGTTCCTTCCCCTAGAACCCTTGCCCCTACTAGCTGTTCTTCGAGATGGTCATGGACCTGTCTGCACCGTTGGCGATGAAATAGATGCGGCACTAGCTGCCATTGAAATCCTTGCAGCTACTGTCCTTGGCACGACTCTGTTACCATAAGGTGGTGGCCTTGAGCCCCCTTCCCTAGGAAATGTCCTCGGGGTATTTCCTATGAATCTAGGGCGATGCGGAAATGTTGATCTTGTGCCCCCTGTTAAGTTTATGTGTTCTTTCGCGTAACGCGCATTTTCTACCGCCTCCACTACTAAAGACGGTTTCCACATCCGCACCATAGCTCTTATCTTTGGGTTCAATCCATAAACGAAGTGCTCTGCCTGTCACTGATCACTGTCCATATAAGAAACATACTTGACCAGTTCCATAAACCCGATCTCATATTCTTCTACAGTCTTGTTTCCTTGTACTAAGGCATGAAATGCCCCTATCTGTTGTTCCTCGTAGTATGCTGGTAGATATTTCCTTCGAAACCTCTCCTCGAAAAATTCCCAAGATACGGTGTCTGGGGTAAGGTGTAGTTGTCTTTCCAAGTTACCCCACCAGTTCAAGGCATTGTCTCTTAACTGGAAAATTGCAATCTTGGCCTTTGAATTGGACGCATAGTCCCTTAAGGCAAAACACCTTGTCATGCCTTCCAACCATGCTTCCACGCGTTCACTGGTGCGACCCCTGACAAACTCCAGAAGTTTGATCTTCTGCAACTCTCGCGTGATGTCTTCAGGTGGAAATTCCCCCCTTGAATTCCTTGATGCCTCTGGATTACCCGTTCCATATGGTGGGAGTTCCACTTCAGTCCCTGCTGGTTGGCGCCCCTTTAAAGTCTCGTTAATGGCTTCCAACGAGTGTAGTATGAGGGCTAGTTCGGACGATGGTGCTGGTGGTGCTCGTGGTGTTGATGGTGCTCGTGACGACGCTCCCCTGCCTCGACCCTTTCGAGTCCTGACCATCTTGTATGAATTAGCCTGCATCACCCCAAAGTTGTCCGGGTGAGTTCAAGGACGTTTCAAATTGGTGCTACTTAAACTTAGAAACAGGGTTAGGCGTAAGTTTTTCTTTACTTGTCTGTAAATAGACATTACTCCATCAGGGGAATTGGCTAGATTTGGGTTAGGATTAAGCGTCTAAGCTTGGTCAACATCGAATTTTAAGGTAGATTAACCTTAAACTTAAATGAATACTTAATTGCTTTAAGTTATTCTCAACCCAATTAACCTTTCATTAATTTTAACTAATCATGACCCTTATTTATATATAAATTATTTATACTAAATTATTCGATTTACTTTAATTTATTTATATTTTTTTTTTACATCAATAATAGGACACACATGGATTTGGGTGCGCATAGATTCCACGTGCCCGGATGACTTCCTCTAGATTCCTCAATTCTAATCCCAAACATTCTACACCTGTCAGCTCTTTGAATCCCTACGCATCCTTCCTCAGCCTCCTCCTTTTCGTCCACTGGGACTTTCCTCGCGTCATTATTTGTCCACCACAGATCTACCTCTGCTATGCTTAGAGGTTTCTAGAATCTCCCTTGCCATGGATCACATCCTTTCCATTGTTCTGTGCACCTCGCTTGTGTTGGTTATTGCTGTATATGCTCCAGTTCGTTTTGCAGAAACAAAGTATATTGATATGGCCACCGACAAGATCCAGGACCTGGAGCCCAATCTCTTTGAAATATTGGGAATCAACCCTCTGTCTGTACACATTGCGGAGCTTGCCCTCAGCTATGGTAAGAGGTACGATTCGGTCCACCAGTTGTGCACAGTTTCAGTACCTTCATGAAGAATGCGGGTTATTCGAATTAAGAAATTGCACAAACCTTCCTTACGTTATGGTAATGAATGGTAATTTCTTCTTTTGAACAAAAGATTTGCTTGTAATTCCAGCCCTGTACGGATTTTGGTATTATTTTGCTTTGAATTTATTTCATTTATATTTATAAATTTATTCGTCTGTGCATATGCATGTTGATGCAGATGAGGTCCAACCTATCACCCTGCAAGGTCTCTTCACCTGACCTCCTGCTCACAGGATCGATTCAATTCTCTCTACTGAGCCAAAGCGCCTCTTTATATTCCCAAGTGGAATCCCTGTCAAAACACAACCCAATCCACAGGTCCTTTTTCCTCTCTGCACAGTCTCTATACCTAACCGTGGTTTCCCCAGACTCTCTATCGAGGTTCGGGGTTTTTCCACTTCCCGCTTTCGAGAGTCATAGTACTCTGAAATCCCCGATCACCGATGTGCCCTCCTCTATGTGCTGGCCCTCTTTGACTAGGCCCTTTGGTCCATACGACCCTCTCCCATAAGACCGCAGCTCTATACCTCCTTGTCGGGATTTTAGGTTCTAATTTCCCAATGAGTCCTTTGCCCTTAGTTCCTCCTGGCTAGGCTCTGGTCCATGTGACCTGACTCTGTGTGACTATAGTCAAACCTCCATTGGAGCTATGGGGTTTCCCATGTCAACGTGCTCATGTATCCAAGACTCACGATTCCCCGAATCGCGATGTGCCTTTGATCACACTAGCTCTTCTGGCTTAGCCCTGGCTGACATGACCGTCACCCCGTGACTACTTACCTTAACCCGTTGGGGATACGGGGTTTGTGATGCCTCGATGCATACAGCCACGGGATTCCCGATCGCCCAAATGCCGACACTCCATTACACTGACAGCTGGCCTCCACTATGCCGCTATCCTCGACACTCCATTATGCTGACAACTGACCTCCACTACGTCTCTGTCCTTATCTGCTGTGCTGACAGCTGGCCCCCACTGATCGGGGTTTTCACGGATCATGAATTCACAATGCATAAACCTCTTGTCACCAGAATCCTCGATTCTCCGATGAACAATACTCCGACGACGCCCGATCCTTTGCCACCTGTCCTTGCAGATGGACAGTTTTGATTGACTCTCGGGGTTTCGGGACTTACAATGTCCTGAATTCCTTGTCCTCAGGAACTTCGATTTCCCGATCTACGACTTTCGTCTGAACCCTGACACCTGTCCCGTGTGAACGAATGGCTTAGATCTCGTCGGGTTTTTCACTTGAATTTCCCCGATCACTTGTCCACGGGAATGCTGATTTCCCGATGGCTAATATTTCGACCCACTCCGAATCTCTGACACCTGTTCCTTAGATGGATGGCTCTGATCTTGTCGACGTTTCGAGACTTGCAAGTCCCGATGCTTGGTGCCTTGGATCTCTGATACAGAAGATCGCGTGACATGTGCCCCTCCTTAGATGGACGGCTCAGATTGACTCTCAGGATTTTGAGACTTTCAAGGTCTCGGTTCTCATGACCTCGAGAAATCTGATTTCCCGATGGCCAATATCCCGACTCTCGCGCAATCTCTGCCACATGTCCCCTGCCAATCAGATGGTCTAGATCCCATCGAGATTTCTCCCCTACTGTTCACGAAAGCTTAACCTCCGTGCAACTCTTGCAGATCCGATGGCTGTCAGCGATCTGATCCAAGATCTGACGACTTTGATAAATCCTCTTTGTGCGCTCCTCCTCCAGAGGCTAATCTCCGTGCAACTCTTCCTGATCCAACGACTTACGGGATTTCTATGTGAGATCCGACGACTGTCGGTCTCCTTCTTCTGTAGGATCCTCCTAGGCTCCTGCTAGACGTAGACGCCTCAACGATCCAGATCTTCTTTCCCCACCTGATCCGACGGATCTGATCCTATCGAGAAATCGTGCATCGTGATTCCTTAACGCAACAGTTCTACACCCCTGAAATTCCCGATGGGTAAAATCCCGATACCTCCCCAGAATGCTGACGCGTGTCCCTGCCAGGATCAATGGCTGGGATCCGTTCTTAGGATTTCAAGAACCACAAGGTCTCGATTCTCTGGCTTAACAAAACCCTGATGACTCTGATATCCCAATGACTCTTCCGGGACTCCTCCTTTGCACACTAGGACTTAAACCCTGCGCAACTACTTGAGATCTCACGGATGACGGGATTTCACCCGAGATCTGACGGCTCAGATCCGTTCTCCCATGTAATATACAACTCTCCTTTGAGATAATCGATTAGTTGCATAAAGCATTACGTAATGTTAAAATTGCTTTCTTGGCAAGGTTAAAATTTGCATAGGTCTATAGTTCCTGAGATTCTTCATTATTTAAAATTTCACTGAGGCTAGTACAGGCAACCAGTTTACACTGTTCCTGCACAATACAAGTCTTCTGAATTTCCTTTTTCAACTGTGCATTGGCAGTTCCTCATTTAGGCAAGTTCGAGGTGAAGTAGGCCTTTCCCAGGTCTTGCGAATATCCTCTTGCATTTTATTTAGTGTAGTTCATGTAATTATTGAATCTTACCAACTTCAAGCCTTAGACAAAAGTTTCCCTCGACATTTCCATCGATTTCGGGTGTCTGTCTTACCCGAAACTTTATTGACAAATATTGCTCAAATAAAATTAAGTTATCACTTATGTTTTCGTGCTCAATAGCTTTATCAGGCTTTTAAGGGTAGCCATTTTATGGGAAGTGATCCTTCCAAATATATGGTTTGCTACTACTATTTTAAAGGCGTTCCTTTGAATATTCAGACTAAAACTATAGTAGCCATATATGATCCATTTAAAGGGTATTGCCTAAAACGGTCGCTTGTGATATATATGAGACCATTTACTTGGATAATATAGGGGTGCTATCTTGAGTATATTCTCTGATACTGTATCAGTCATATTTGGTCAAGCTGAATGTGTTTTATTTGTAGTTTAAGCATGGCTGGAGTTAACACTCGGGTTTTGGCCCTTAGGCCCAAATTTCGAACTAAGACGCTCTGATACCATATGTAACAACCTAATAATTCTAAACATCATTAAGTTTCATAAGCAATTTATTTATAAACTGAAACAATAATTTCATAGCATAATATTGATATTCATAACAACAACTTCAGTAACTTTGATTTATCAATGAATACTGATTTCATGGAAGAATGAAATAAATACTTAACTTAACAAAGTACCTGGTTCTGATGCTAATTTCTGTTGCCTCTTTGCCCTGCTGTTTCCTTCCTGCTACCTGATACACAGATCAACCCTGCCACAAACAAGAAAATAACTGCCCAAAACTATTGTCCTCCCTGCCAACTAGGAAAAACTACCTAGCTCTAGGATATCTACGGATATCCTGGCCCCCCGTGTCCAAAACCTCCAGCAACTCGGTGCCTCAACTGATCAAAAGCCAAAATCCGAAACTCTCTGCTCACAGCAAATCCAACAGTCCTCAGAAAAATCCTTCTTCCCTCCAATCATCCTCCCGTCAACCTCCTTCCTCCCTTATTCCTCCTTCGCCAACTCATGCAGTTACTTCTCCAACCACCCTCCGTGCATGTCCCTTCTCCTTCCTTTAATGTTTTATCTTCTTGGGATTCATATGCTCCCTCTCTGCATACACAACCATTTTATAACATTTTTCATTGATCTTTTAAATTTATTTCTCAAGTCATTAAATGTGATCTGTAGTTAGAGTGTTACTTGGTTAACCACAATTATTTTCTTTAATTAATTTTACTTTATTATTTTTAAACATTTATTCAACTAGGGTCGTTACAATGACCTTGGGAATTTTTAATCTCTACATAGAGTTGTGTCCTCCTCCATTTGGTTAGTATTCCAGACATATGGAGAGTTTGTGGTGCTTCTTGCATCACAAACTTATGTCAATGTCATGCTGCTTGAGTCTGATCATATTTCATGCTTTTGTCCAAGGGAATTTTTACCCAACTTGAGTTGACCTTTCTTCAGTTTGTCTCTTGACCCTCATGAGTCAACCATCTAGAGAGTCTAGTCAAGTCCAGATTCAAAACCGACGAAGTTCTCTGACTGATCATCGAGATTCTCCTGTATTTTCCCGACGGACTGTCGAAGACCTAGGGGTAGTGAGTTATACACTCCCATTATACTCCTACTTAAGTTTTGAAGATCTTGAATTTTTTGCTCAAGCTATGAAGACCACATCTCTAGCCACAAGTATCACTATCTTCTTGATGATACATACTATGCTTGTATATCTTCGACTGATTTTGAGATGTATATCCACTGTGTATTGCTCACGACTACACTTTATATAGTTATATGACATGGATATGCAATGTATTTGATTGGAATCCATGATTTAGTTCATCCTGAGCATGGGTATGCCCACCTCAGATAGACAATTGTCGTTTTTTAGATGGCACTTCCCGAACTCTGGTCTCGGGCTCAATCAAATTTGTGCATTGGTGAAGATGTTGTAATGTATTTCGGCCATCAATTTCTCTTCTTACCTCACACATTAGGAGACATCTATTATAGCCCTAAAATTCCCTACTCATGCATACATGGCATTGGCCTTCCTACTTGCATAATTTTCCAAACCACTACTAAGGAAATCGATTAAAAAAACCATTTTTTGGAGCATGTACGCACCCTGATGCACTACTACCCATGTACGTACTCAGGTTGATGCAATAATGCCCACATACATACGAAGGTTGCTTCACTACAACCCACGTACATACTCAAGTTGCTTCACTATATTCCGCGTACATACTCAGGTTGCTTCACTATTGCCCGAGTACATACTCAGGCTACTGCACTATTACCCATGTACATACTCTAGTTGTTGCACAACCTGTGTACATACTCAGGCTATTGCACTACAACCTGTGTATACCTCCAAAAGTTGCAAAAAATTAAAAGTTGTAAGGAATTTAGTGGAATTTACAAGCTATTGGAGGTTTCCAAACTAATTCTCCTGCTATCTCTCGTCCCCCAACTGAATAACCATCATTTTGTCATATAAAAGGAGGTGTCGGGGTATCATTTCAATAACAAGCATAAGAATAATGAAACTCCGCCCAATTTCACTTCCCTTCCTTGCCAAAGCATTTGCTACCTTTTGTGAGTTACTGCCTCAACATTCCCTCTTCATCCCCTTCTTCTTCCATTCAATCCATTCCCTTCCGTTAAGGTGATAAGAAGATTGAGAGAGGAGGCCTATTGAACGTTCACTTGGAGCATTGTAAAGAGGAGCTCAGACTAGGTTCATGGAACGGTGGCTGACATGGATTGTAAGTTTTAGTCTTTGTTTGATGAATAAAATAATCTCTTTTCCCTATCCCAAATGATAATGTTTTGTGTATTTTCTTTTATTTATACATAGCATTTGATATCTAACCCTAATTCATGAATATAAATAACATGTTTGTGGCCCTTTTTTTCCTAGTTTTGAATGCAGGTCATCCTTGGGAGGAGACTTGCAGTCTTTGGAACTACATATATTGAGGAGATCATAACCAGACGTGGTATAAAAGGTACAATTACCGATATTATCTCCTATTTCTTTATTTTCATTTATTTTGGTATGTTTTGGGTAGAGTAGAAAACATATTGACTTTTAGATGGTCACTCACTCTGTCTATATCTTAAACCCTGGTATATTTAAAGGGGGGATTTCCCTGCCAGGAAAATCATGGAGGTACCATACCTAGGAGGAGAAGAAGAGGAGTTCTAGTCCATTTGATAATAGAAGAGCCAACAAGTCTTAATTAGAAACAATCCTATTTCAAATCCACAATCCTGTGTGTTTCACCACAATAAGAAATAGCATTTGAAGATTTTTCAAAAGAAATTGTAGCTATCCAAGGAGGACCTAGTAATAGCAATCAAAATAGTGGAAGTAGTGCACAAAGTCAGAATTAGAGTCAACTAGTGTCACCAAGAGGAGGGACTACATCAAACAACATGGTTGGGGTGGATAATACTCTTAGGTTTCTTGAGTTCTAAGGAATCGGTTCAGAGGACTCAGAGCAACACTTGTTTGTTTGCGAGATGATTTGGGCCGCAAAGAATGTATAGGCTGAAGTTGTGAATATTGCGTAGTTAGCAACAAAATTTATAGATTTTTCGCTAGTATGGTATATGAAGTTATGAAGCACCATGCCTACAGGAAAGGCCAAGACTTTGGAAGAGAATAAGCAAGCACTATTGATGGAGTTCAAGAATCCAAAGTTAGAGTCGTAGTACATCACATAATTAAAGGAGATAAAACAAGTACAAACACAGTTGGTATGGGATTACGACCATAGATTTAAGGATGTGATCGGTAGATTAAATTTCCAGATCCGAGATCAACAACACGAAGAAAGGTTTGTTGTAGGGTTTCTACCACACATTCATAGACCATTGATCTAGTAGAAGGTTTCATTGTAGCCTGAGGCACTAGAGATTGCGATGAAACTAGAGTCATATCCGGTGGGATAAAATGGAGGAATGGTGCAACTTCAGATGCAGTTGGCTACATTGACAATTCCAATGGAAGAAATGACAAAGGGAAAGGAGAAACATGATCAAGTTTGGTGTCTAAAATGTAGGACTGAAGGCCACCACAAAGATGAATTCCCATCATTCATGCAATATTTGACAATAGGAGCACCAAATCCATTCTCAGGAAGAGCATACTACAAGATATGTAAGAAATGGGGCCATCACACAACTGAGTGTCCACTACTATAGAAGTACCATAGTATGCCAAAGAAATTGTTTTACAATTTTTGAAAATATGTAGGACATGAGGAGAAGTATTGTTGTGGATTCAACTAAATGAGAGAGCGCACATCCAATATGTATAGTATCTAGGAAGAAATGCTACAGCAGAATTGGGGGGTCCAAAATACAATAACTAAGGAGGCTTCAATCAAGGGAACAAAGGAAACTTTGGTAGAGGCTGAGGCAAAGGGAATTTTGGAAAAGGAGGAAGAGGACCGTTATATGTTACAACTGTAATCGACCTGGAAACTTGGCCCACGACTGCCAGAATCCATGCACGACGTGCACATATTGCAGAGAACTAGATCACTCAATGAAATATTGTCCCCAACTAGTTATGAAGTGGTAGGCTAGAGGAAACCAGAACCATAACCAGAATCAAAACGTTCAAATGATATCATCCAAAATATGCAATGGAGGATCTAGAGTAGACTTTGTTACGCATGGAGGAGCTAGAACAAGGACTGATATGATAGATGAAGGAAAGCAGACTGAAAAGTGGGTAAGAAAGTCAGGAGGCATATTCCAGATTTTGATCCTCAGCAAGAAAATGATACATATCATAGAGAAAGGAAAGAAGTAATCAGAGTAGATTAGGGAGCATTAACATCAGTTATGCGTCATGAATAAGATCATGTTATGCCAGAGAATCCAACGGGAAGGTAAGCATGCTAACAAAATTCTTGAGAAGTAGTGTAGAGATAATCAAATATGAGGTTGTGCTAAGTAAATTATATGACATGATTTATCACTGCACAAGAGGAAGGTAAACTCATGTCACACAAAAGATGGTAAATCAAGTACTACACAAAAAGCGAACCAATGAAGAAGTTAGATTCAGTGCGTAGATTGGAGAGTATGATGTGGATAATATTATCTTGGACTTAGGTTCTGACGTGAATGTGTTACCTAAGTAGACATGGGATTTGATGGGAAAACCCAAGTTGGTATGGTCTCTTGTTCAACTAAGGCTAGTGAATCAACACAAAATAGTTCTGATTGGTTGGTTGATAAGAGTACTTGTGAACATAGATCAGGTGCACAATGTGGCATACTTTTAATTTATTGATATCTTGGATGACATTCAACCATATCCAACATCGATGGGACTGGAATGGGATTTTGATAACCAAGCGATCATCAACTTGAATAGGAGGGAGATGATATTTGAAGTTAGAGATTTAAAAGTTAATGTACCCTTGGACTCATCAAAAGGAAAGAGATACATAGAACCAACAAGAGGGAATGACATTGACAATTTATATAATATGACTACATAGATGGAGGATTATGTCAACCCGATAGAAAATGGTGTGTTGAGTTGGCAGAGTATCATTTCATGTGCACAAATTCTAAAGAAGGTCTAGAGCATTAGAAACAAAGAATGCATGTAGTGTCAACTAGACGCATTGTGTGCATCACTCGATCCTTGTGATAGATTGGAACAAATCGATGTAACCTTCCAAGGTATGACAGATTAACTGATATAAGTATGTTTTTAAAATCATTTGAGTTGCAGGTACCCGAACAACAAAGGATCTTAGCACTAGATGTTGTATTAAAATTGACTCCAACCAGATGGTGGGCTGCACACAAAGAGGGAATGAAATACTGGTCACAGTTCAACAGACTAATGCAAATAATGTTTGGCACCGAGGAAGAAAAAAATGTTCAAAAATATACAGGGGAGAGTGACCCAACAATTCATGTGGAATAGTGCATGGTTTTGTGGGGTTCAGTACTAGAGACAGAGTGGATGCACATATTTATACACTCACTAGACACAATTATGAAGAACTAGTATTTGGAGTTCGAAATGTGCAAGGAGACAACAAGATGGGAAGAATTGATCCATAGGTTCAAAATCACATTTACATTTGAACATGAATCTATATCCATATATGAAATGCTACAAGTGATTTGAACAAATATATTCTCGGAAGAAGAGATGATGGAGGTGGTACCAATATGTAGAGCCCACAGAGCCAAGATGATTGTCTGTGAGCTATTGGAGTTCTATAATGTAGCCAAGGAAGAGTATGATGAAGATTATCCTAGGAATTTACAAGTATGTGAGACAGAAGGAGAACAAGCCATTGAAGGGTTAGATCTTGAATCTACTTCATATACACAACCTATAAATATGTGGAACGTAAACATTGGGATGACAGAGAATTCCAAGTTTGTTCAGATAGGATATTATTGTAGTGAGGAGATAGTTGAGAATATTGCAGACTTAATGCGAGAATACCAGGACCTATTTCCAATGAATTTTCCAGAGATGAAGGGAATAGTAGGAGGCTTAGGCGAGATGAATATCCCACTGAAACCAGGAGCTAAGACAATACGCCAGAGGCCTTACAAGCTAAATCTTAGATACAAGGAGAAGATAAAATTTGAAATAAATAGGATGTTGGATGCAGGAATCATCGAACCAGGAGAATAATTTGAGTAGATCAGTTTGATGGTGGTGTAGGACAAGAATATAGGAGGAATCAAGATATTCATAGATTTAAGGAAGTTAGATTTGGTACTACTCTATGACAACAAATATATGCAGCATCCAAGGATGTTTAGAATGCACTTGTTAGGACCTTATGTGATTCAACAACTAACAGAGACAGGTGTTACGCAGTTGGAAACCTTGAATGGAGAGGTCTTGGAAGGAATGGTGAATGGAAGTCGGTATAAACTCTATAGAGACATTCAATAGGTTGTGTAGTAATTTGGGTTGCACCAGAACACATCTATTATAGTAGTTGTATCATAGTACGCAAGAAAAATAGGGAAAACAAATAAAAAGTAGATATAGGGAAAATAAAAAGAGCATTTGAGTAGCAAGGTATAAGAACTTGTGCATAACGAATGGTCATCACACTTCAACAAAGCACTGTGCCAAGCTAGGACACAAGACATTGATGAGATAGACTACAGAGCGTACAAATAATAAAAAAATAAACCAGTGCACAGTTTCACAACTTTGACAAGACCGTTAAAATCATTAAAGCACGAAAATGACAGCTAAGCAATGGGAGTGACAGGTCATAAAAGTGTCGTATAAGTATTAAGTGGGAAAATCCACCAGAAATCATGATATATTGGCAGTACGAGGGATAAATCACATGACAGATTTTGTAATCAAGATGCAGTTATGGAACAATTCATCAACCAAAGTGGTGGATTGAAAAAGTTATTTAAGGCAGAATGGGATAGGTATGATCAACATGAAAGCACAAAAACATAAGAATTTCCTTAAGTGTAAATCATTATTGCATACCAATGAGAACAAATAAGAGTGAACCAGAGCGAACTAGAGAACAAAGAAAATATACAACTACCAGAGAACACACATAGTTCCAATTAAGGAACCTATCACTGATTAATGGATTTTTCCCCTATGATCTTGGATCCAGATCACAAAAGAGCAAGACTAAGTGGAAGAGACAACAATCTCCCCTAAGTGAAAAACACACAAACGATAAATAAAATAACTACTTAAACTAGGAGGAAGTAGGGATAGGGAGGAGAAAAGAAACTGCACCTTGTTCTTCCATTTGAAGTTGATCCCCACTCCAATTCATTGAATATTTCATAATATTCTACTAGAACCAGCGTATAATATAGATACAAAACAATGGATGCAACAAAATTAGTTATGAAATCAAAAACATGTGCATTATATGTCATATTCAAAGTAAGAATAAATATTAGCATACTTTGAAGACAAAATCCGATGGGAAAAAACTGTTTTATTATCAGCAAGTGGAAAATCTAAGTTACAACCTAGTCCAGCCTTTAGGCATCATCTTAAAGACAATTTTTTGGGTTCCTCCAATGTTGGCACAAGGGCAGACCCAGGGTTCAACTCTAACAACACACCAACAAGCCCTAACTATTGGCCCTTTCAGCAACACCTGCAGAGAAGATGCAGTCTCACCCGAAGTAGCAATAGGGGGTTGCAGAACACATGTGTCTACAACTACAAAAATTGCAAGTGAATCCAAAACAATAACACACAGAGATATAGTTATTCTTTACCAAATTAAGTCTACTTTGCACAATTATATCTCAGATCTAGCACAATAATGAAACAACGGAATAACAAAAATAAAAGAACACAAAATCAACCACAGAGGACAACAAGATATACGTGGTTCACCCTCTCCCTAGGGCTACGTCCACATAATTGTGTTTCTTGATATATTATATGAAAACATACAATTCTATCTACACTCTTATCTTGCATATCTCTCTCTCTCTTTCTCTTCTTTTCTCCCTTTCTTGCGCACCCAGCTGCAAGGTTGATCTTCACACCCAGCTGAAGATCTTATAATACAAGAATATTCTCACAACAAAATACTCTCATAACACAACAACAACAATTACTCTCTTAACCCACAGTAACGAACCCTTCTTCTCTCATCTAGGTATTTATTTATACATTACAATGGCTCCCATACAACCTTAGAAAATAGTCTAAGTGCCAAAACCCTAAATGCCAAAATCCCTAGGTGTCTAAAACCATAGGTCCACTTGACCCGTAATTTCAGGGCTTCGCTAGCCTGTCTTTCCTTCTTTTCTGCGAGGTTCTCTAAATCAATCATTGACGTCTTCTTCCACTTTATGAGTTGTCCACAATCCATCTTTCCTTGCTAATATATCTTCCTCGATCTTCTTGTTCAACGACTCATTTTCCCTTACTTCGCTCCTTTTTTTTTGCTTCTTTGACCACTTCGACCCATTCTCAGTCACTTTGCCTTCCGCACAGATTGTACTTCTTCTTTCTTCCTTAATATTCACTTTCTTCCATAAAAAAGGGCCAACAGCCCCCCAACACTCACATGTGACTCATCTTGAGGCACTGGAGGTCTGAACCTTCTGTTTCACTTTGACTTCAAACTGTATAGAGTATCTCGTGCTCTCTTCTTTGTCCCTCCCTTCTTTGTGGAAACTATCTTTTCTGTGTCTGGTACCTAGTTTAGACTATACCTGGTACCTATAACCTTCCTCTTATTCTTTTATGGAGAGTTGTGAGGCATATGTTTTTCATAGTACAATTTCAACTAGATCCCATTCAGTAAACCTTCCTTCCATTCTCCATTCAGGGTCTTCAACTGTGCAACTCCTCCTTCTGTAACATAGGCAACCTCATAAGGCCCAAGCCAATGTGTCTGGAACTTCCCTGGATGCTTCATGAGCTTGTTTTCATATATCAATACCAGATCTCCTTGCTTAAATTCTTTCTTCTTGATATTCCTGTCGTGGTAGGCCTTTTCTCGTTCCTTTTGTACCTACTGATGGAATCCTTCAATAAAAATTTCTTCCTCTAGTTCTACCAACTGCGTAAACCTGTTTTGAATAGTTCCAGTGTCATCCATATCTGTGAATGATACAATTCTTAAGATAGGAACCAAATATTCCATAGGTACCACGACTTCTAGACCATAAACCAACTTAAAGGGAGTTTTCATTGTCAAATTCTTGCAAGTGGTTCTATAAGCCCATAACACTATTGGTACTCTCGAATCCCAATCATCTCTGTTCACACTGCAAATATTCATCAGCGCTGTCTCCAAGATCTTATTGAAATCTTCGACTGTTCCATTCACTTGTGGATGTTATGGAGTGTTTTTCTGATGGTGGACTACAAATTACCGAGTCAAGGATTTGATAGTCTTATTAATAAAATGTGTACCTTGATCGCTCATAAGGATATTCGGGCATCCAAATAAGGTTATGATATCATCAAATATGAACCACACAACTGTATGTTTCACTACAATTCTTAACTGCTCTTGCTTCTACCTATCTGGTCAAATACTCTATCGCAGTGATAATGTATCGATCTCCTGTGCACTTTCCTAGTGGGTTGATAGGTCCCACAAAATCAATGGCCCATTTCTCAAATACTTGTAACATTAGCTGAGGTGATAAAGGTATATCATCTATTCTAGAAGGTTTCCCAACTCTTTGGCATACATCGCAGGTTCTGTAGTATTCCTTAGCATCTTTGTGTAAAGTGGGCCACTAGAGGCCAGCTCTAAGAACCTTCTACATTGTTTCCTTTCCTACAAAATGTCCTTCTGTGATGCCTTCATGTGCCTCTACCAAAATTAGTGGTCGTTCAACCTCCATAACACATCTCTGCAAGATCTCATCAGGTCCCATCTTATATAGTTGTCCAGCTATAAGTGAAAAATCCATAGCATGAACTACCAGTTGTTTCTTCTAGATGACTGTATATTCGCGAGTCATTCTTGTGGACAAGAACTGAACTATATCGATGAAGTGATCATCAACCTTTCTAATGGCCAACAACTTTGAATCTGGTAGTGTATCCTCCAATCTGGTAGGTTCCTCTCCATGTTCTAACCTAGACAAGTGGTCAGGTCCCTTGTTCATTCTCCCTATCTTGACAACAATCTCAAAATCATATTCCTAGAATAACAATATCCATCTTCATATTCTTCCCCCAACATTGGATTGTTGACTAGGTATTTCAATACAGAGTGATCAGTGAACATCTTAAAATGTCCTCCCAACAAGTAGTTTTGAAACTTCTGCAGCGCGTACACCATGGATAAACCTTCTCTCTTAGTGGTGGTGTAATTTATCTCAGTTGTAGAGAGCTTCCTGCTAGAAAAGGATAAGGTATGGTCAACATCTCATGCTCCTGGTTGTGCTAACACTGCTCCTAATGCAATAGATGAAGCATTGACATGCACATGAAATTCCTTACTCCAATCTGTGAAAACCAAAATAGACGCAGTAACCATTTTATGTTTCAGTGTGTCGAAGCTCTACTGAAATTGCTCGGAGCATTGAAACTGACAATCTTTCTTTAGTAACTTATCCATAGGTGTTGTTGTCCATGCATATCCCTTGATGAACTTTTTGTAGTATCCAGTATGTCCCATCACAGTGCACAATTGTCTAACTGAAGTAGGGGGAGGTAGCTCAACAATAATGGAAATCTTGGAAGGATCTACCAACAACCCCTGCTTACACACAATATGGCCTAGCAACACTCCAAAGGGTGAAAAGAAGATACACTTCTTTAGGTTCAGGGAAATATGACATTGCCTTCACATATCCAACATTAGTCTCAAACATTCAATGTGATTTTTCAATAAGCTAAAAATAGTCCAATCATCGAAATATGCTTCCAAACATTTATGTAAAAATTCCTTGAATGCTTTGATCACCACCCTAGAAAAAATGGCTGGTGCATTATTTAATCCGAAAGGCATCACTGTGTACTGGAAAGAACCCCATTATGTTGCGAATGTGGTCTTATGGCGATCTTCCTTAGAAATTTTGGTCTGGTGATAACCTGAAAATCCATTTGTGAAGGAGTAAAATTCCTATCCTCCCACATTATCTAACACCTCATCAGTAAATGGTGTAAGGAATGGATCATGTAAGAAGGCATCATCCAATTTCCTCAAGTCTACATAGATTCTGATCTCTCCTGACTTCTTATCCTGTACCACCATAGGCCTAATACATTCTGATTCTTCAATAGGTTATATGATTCCTGCTTCCAACATTCTGTTTAATTTGATCCTGACTTTCTACTTATACTTGGGATTCAGTATATAAGGTCTCTGCTTGACTGACCTTGCATCTAGCTTCAAAGGGATCTTCATCTCTCCCATGGGCCCTTTAATTCCCTTCATGTATGTGAACTTGGTTGGAAACAAGTCTCGATATTCATGCAGCAGTTCTATGATCTTGTCAATAGTGGCATCATCTCAATAATCTCCAACGTTTGCAAGCTTAGGTGCTTGCTCTGTCCCAATATTAACTTTCTTGATTTTGAATGGCTGTCCAATGAAAGGTAGTTCGACTCTTGGTCCTTCTATGTCTCTCTGTCCCTCAGTTTCTGCGATGTTCACATTCCTAGGATCATCGTCTTCATCAACTTTGATATTGTAACAACCTTGCAATGTCTGAAGAGGTGCAGTTCATTCATCTTCATCTTGCTCCAAAGGGAGATTAGGTGCCTCCTCAAAGACTTTATGTTTTACAACTTGTAAAGCTTGATCTACTGTGGGGTACTGACTTTCAAATAAAAATGTAGCTACAAAGTTCTAATTCATACCGTACCAATCTAAAGTAGAGAGGCATAGTTTTGCTTGAAGATACCAATTAATAGGCATTCTGTCCAAAGTGTTAATGAATTTATGCACCCACTGTTCTTGAGGAATGCTGCTCTAGGATTCCTCACAACTTTTCACATGGTCCTTTGGGTAGCTTTGACCTGTGTATCAAACTTTACACCCTTCATCTTGTTTTGAAAAGCGCACTGTCATCAAAGTGTGACATTGCACCTAGTCTATGATGTTCTTCTTGTGTTCTCCCCACCATCTCTTTGGTGTTGCTTTCAAGGCTTCATCCAGTGCCAACAATCTTTGTTGTACTTGTAAAATTTCTTCAAATTCCAATAAGAAAGTTTCTAAATGATTTAAACCGTCAAATGTGGGCAGATTACTTACTTCTGTTCCATTCCAGTGAACTTCCTTGGTCAATCTGGCACACCTCCGCACATAAACTTCATACATTTTTTTCTTCCAATTCTCTAGTGCTTCTTCCAAATCTGATGAGCATGCATTTTCACTTCGCCAGCTTAAATTCCCATCTACCATAGGATTAATGTAATCTTATTGCCTTGCTATCAATTTATATATATTCTCTAGTTCGTATGCTCGGTCTTCTTCTCTGATGGGTTATGTGTATCTGTGAAATTCATCAGGATCTAGGGGTGCAATGACCCTAAGGCCATCACCTTCAATTGTCATTCTTATTTTCTTTAAGTCAACCACAGTCAAATTGTTGAAAGCCTAATCAATTCCCAACAACGCAGGATAAGGACAACTATCATCAACTATCTCAATCACATCGAAGTCTGCAAACGACCTTACCCCATCGATGTCCACAGGGACATGCTCCAATCTTCCAAAGGGAATTTATGCCTGCTGATTAGCCATCCTGAGCTTGATAGGGGAGTAAATCAACTTAGGTTTTCCCATCAGTTCCCTGGTCTTCTTTGTCATAACATGGACTTTTGACCCTAAGTCGAGGAACACATAATCTATGTCATAGTCTCCAATTTGAGAATTAAGGTGTAGTTCCTTGTTTTTCCTTCTCTTCCTGGATACTTGATGTACTGCTCTATTCAGTAGAGGGTCTACCTTCCCTGGATCATACTGTCTAATCTAGTGTTGTATTTCTTGCACAATTCTTTCATCCTTAATCAAATCAATGAACGCATACAAGAAACTGACAAGCTTTCTTACCTCTTTTCCTTCTCCAGGTGATGCAGACTGATTGAATGCCAGGGGAATCCCACATTCTCTCACTTCTAGTTGTGCCTTTGATAAAGAATCCTAATCTCTTCCAAATTCTCTTCTTGCCTCTTCAAATGTCTGCTTTTCTTTCCTGGGATCAAACTCTTGTGTCTTCTTTGCATCTCTTCTAACCCTTGATTCTTCTGTAGTCATTCCTAGGGTCACTCTGTCTTCTCCTGTAAAAATGCCTCCTCTAGTGATAACAATGACTCTGGGATCCTCTCCATGAGGTTCTGTTGATATTAGTTTTACTTGTTGGTTTCCTCCTCGCCTCTCCTGAAGTTTCGCTAACAATGCTGGGCAATCCTCAATAACATGTTAAAATGAGTTGTAGTAGCTGCAAGTGGTACAAGGGTTCTGACAGTCCCTTTCCAAGTGACCTCGCTAGGAGCATTTATAACAAATGATCTGACCTTGACCTCAACCCATGCCTCCTCCTCGTCCTCTTCCTCTGAATCCACCATGAGGGTTGAATTTTCCTCTTCTTAGAGAATTAAAATGCGTAGCATTTCTCTCCTGCTGCATCAATCCTTGAATCCTATATGTATCTCTTGACCTTTCATGCATGAGGTCATAATCCCTATAGTCCTTCTCATCACACCCCACATATTTATAGAATGTGCAGTAAATATTGGTAGGTGTCTGGACATATTTTTGCATGTAATAACATTCACTAGGGTGATGTCTATTTCTACATACCTCGCACCAGGGTATAGTAACCTGCTTCAAAGGGCTCAGAGCTCCAGAGGCCAATTACTCATTAAACAGGGGACAATGCTCCTTCTCATGGCCCTCTAACTTGCATTTGATACACCAGATGCATTCTCTTTTATATTTTCCCTTTTATTTCTTCATATCCTCAACCTGCAAAGATAAGCTAGTTAGATGACTCAAAATTTGACTCATACATGAGTTGGATTCTCCCATAGGGGTTGATTCTAGTTTCATGGTGATCTCCAATGCCTTAGCCTGCGAAGCAACCTTCTATTGCATCAAAGGAACTCTGATGTGTGGTAAGAGGGCAGCAATGAACCATTCCTTATTATGTTTGTCTGGAATCTGAGAACTCAAGCGGTCCGTCAAGGTCTTAAACCTCTTATGAAACTCCCAAACAAGTTCAATTACTCTCTGCTTGATTTATTTCAGTTATGTAATGCAATCTGACTCCGACTTGGGTTTCTTAAATTCTGCACTCAATGTAGTCTTGATATCATTCAACGGTTTAGGCTGTACAACTCCTTTAATAAAATTCATGTACTAGCTCAGTGTGCGGTCTCTCAAGGTAGTACTAAACTGATCTCTCTTAACAACTTTGTCACTGACCTACTTGATACTCCATACAGCTTCGCATAAAAACCAGTGCTGATCAGGATCTTTAGATCCATTTCTCCTAAAGATAGGTAGACTCATCTCATCTGCCATAGATATTCCTAGGTTTCTTGACTGACTATGTATTGAACTACTGGTAATAGTGCTCTGAGTGCTTTGATAACTCTTATTACTCTAGTTACTTAATGCTACTAAAACAATAGGAGGAGTAATAGTACTTACTTCGACAGTCGACACAGTTCCTGAAGTTTATGATTCTTCTCGACGAGGTTCTTCAGTCTTCTCTTCCTCTGCCCCAATGGACTCTGAATGTTCCTCGTTCAATAACTCTTCCTCTTCTCCACTGTAGAACCCTTTTTCCTATTCCAGTGGTTCATGGCTCTGCTCAAATAGGTTTACCATAAGGACCTCTCTAAAGGTTCTCCCACTGCACGTATGTCCCACCTCTATGTCGATGTCGTTGTCCAAGTTTTTAAACATTAGCTTTTCAATATGACCACTTACAGTAACTTCAGGATGTTCTTCTCATGCAATAGCATATTGATCTTCAACCTTAAAAAGTGTAAATTTTTCCTCTCGGTCCCTTAAGGAAATACCTATTTGCTTGACTATATGACTCTACTCTGTCAATAGAAAACTCAGTAATGTACCCTCCAATGGTGCTATCAAACCAGTGATCTACTAATCTTGACACGATGTTATCAACTCTCTTTACCTTCTTGATCAGTGCTGACGTCAAAACCACAAGTGGTCAAGATATAACCTCAAACTGGGTATCTACTAACCTGGCTAACCACTTGTATATCTCCTTATGAATTCCTCCAAAGAAACTCTCATGTATATCAGTAAATATATACCTTCCCAACCAATCCTATGTACTAATATTAGGGTTTTTATTCCAATATTCAACGAACTCTTTCTCTTTTTCTTCTATCCACTTCTGAATCTTTGTCTTCAATGGAAACCACCTTGACATTCCCTCAAGAAGATCCCAGTTGTTAAGAACCAAATATTAATATAACATAGAAAAACCTCAGAATAAGTACTCAACGCCTTGAAAAAGAGAGAAATTTAGATAATAATCCTCTTCGAGGGGGCAACCTCCTTATGCCCACATAAATGTACAATTACAATATGATTCCAAAAGAAAATGTCTCCTTGGTATATATAGGAGACTAGGAGGTATAATTACAACTAATTGACTAAAGCTGACATAAATAAAATAACATTACTAATGTAATATGCCCCAATTAAGGGGTAATGAGACATTATTTAGGGATTAACATGCCCCTCCCCTTGAGACAAGTGTTTTCCACAACACTTGAGTAACTCTGGATGCTTATGTATAAAAGACTCATCTTCCCAAGTGGAATCTTCAGCCGGTAGTTTCCTCCATTTAATGA
>JZKD02S0474371.1:57566-70714 GCA_000966675.3 Picea glauca
GTGTTTGTTTATCAGAGACAAAGCAATGAAGGTAGCCTTCTAGACATTTGTTCACTATCTCAGTTTGTCCATCAGATTGAGGATGATAGGATGAGATATGAGCCAATTGAGTACCTGTTGGAAGCAATAATATAATTGCTATTTTTATTAAATAATCTACATAGCTGCCTACACAGGGTCATGAAATTTCATTACTCTTCATCAACAGTTTCTGAAACGATAGTTGTAAATCGCCGCTTTTACCTATCGTCTATTCATGCTTCATTTTCATCACTGAAAGCATGAAAACTTGTGACTGGGATTATAATTATGTTTTTAAAATTTCATTAAAAGGCAAATTGCTCATATAGTTTATTACAGAATTTTGTTTTCTAGCTATGAAGATGTTTCTCTCCTTGCTTGTGATCCTTTCATTTCTAAGCATGCCTAAGAGATTGATAGTTTTAATGAACAAAATACCCCCACCATTTGATTTTTTTAATAGTTTTTGGTTTGATCTTTGATCACATTTCTTTCACAAAAATTTTGATTATTCATTTTTTTTGACTTATCCAACTTTATAATCAAACCATGATGCATGTACTTATGTTTGTTTTAAGTGATTTGGTCCTAGATCATACTTGATGCCAAGGTGGAATATGATTTATAGGCTGCCATTACTTCTTACAATGGTCTCAGGTTTCACAAACCTCTTCGCATGCATTTTGATTAAACACCCTTCCCGTCGTATGAGTCATTACAATGTGTATTGTTAGGCTCGGGGTTATGGCTCTTTTTCATTTTTTGCAAACCCTACCTGTATGTTGTGCTTTGATTACCCTCTCATCCAGTATGGACCCTGTAGTAAGGATTGAACCAAATGGTGTCCAAACCTTGATCTCATACGATGATGCTAGGGAGGATTTGGAAAGAAATGGCTGGCATGTTTTCATCAAGAAGTTTCAAGGTTTTAATCTTCAGGTTGCCCAAGAGTTCCTCTTATCCTTTGATGGTTGTAGGGAAAAAGTTGGTGATGTGCAATTGGAAGTAACCGAAGAGTTCCTGAGTCAAGCCACAGGATTTCCAGCGGTTGGTCAGAAATGGTTTAAAAACGCGAAAGTGGAGGAAGTCCCTTGGACTCTATTGTTTACCTCACGAAAAATAACCAGCTGTGATAGAGGTATGCCAATTTCATTCTTGAAAAATCAGTGGCATGATTTAATCATTGTGGTGAAGCAATTTATCACACGTGAAGGACGATTTGGAATTGTTTTTCTATATCACTTACTCTTGCTTATGAGTTTTATTGGTTTTCTTGTTGAATATGCCTTATTACCTACTCAGAAGTCTATATAAAATGGGGAAAAGATTTAAGAAACATAGGTCAGACTCAAGTCTTTTTCATCATGGCTTGATTAAAATCATCCTCATACATTAGTTAGAGTCGCAAAATGATTTTTGGGATTCGTTTATTACATGAAATGGTTTTGGTAACCCTAAATTGGGAGAAGTAGACAAGCCAGTCATTGAGGAAACCCTTGTGAACTCGACGACCTCTCTTCCATCTCCCCAGGCTTGTGATTTTTCCCCTAATAGAGAACCTTCGATCTACCCTATGGTCATTCAACAAGACAGTCAACTTGTTACAAAGGGTTGTATTAAAACTGTAAAGAAACCTACAAGAAAGAAGTTAAAAGGTAATGTTGATTGAATAAAGTATTTTTATTATTAGATTAACCTGTTTTATTTACATAATAAAATGATATTTCATTTTCTATTATAACTAGCTACAAAATCACAAGATTCTGTAGCCAGTTGAGAAAATTCGAATTGTCTAAATTGATGACAGAAAACATATTTGAGATTTTCCCATTTTCTTTTGCTTTCAGGATAATTCAGGAACCCATGACTTCAAAGATGATATGAGACACTTTTAAGATTTCCAATTCATATATATTATGTATATTGAATAAACAGAATTAGATTGTTGTTATTTTTTGGATATCTAGTGAAATCAGGGTGGTTGCATCCCCCTTTATTTTTGAAACCAATTTGATCTTATGAACAGGAAACAATTATGTTTCATGAGACCTATATAAACATATCATTTTGTAAACATTGGATCATCTCATCCCGGGGCAAGAGTATGGGTGTTTTATCATAGACTTGAATGGAACAAAATGCACGTTACAGCTTTAGCTTTTCTATATGATGTTTTGATTCAAGTTATGTTTATTTCGATTTGATAATAGATGGTGATTGCTTTGGTCATCATGATTTATTGCAAGTTGATATAATTCACTTTTATATGCTGTCCATATCTTGTGTTTCAGATACAATACACAGTGATTATCTATCCAGTTTAAATTAGGAGTTTTGTCTCTAATTTCTGTTGAATGTTTACATGCAAGTTCTTACAAAAAGATTTATCTCATCGTAGTTACTTGCAAATCATAAAGATCACTGCGACTGTATCCATTATATGTTCTGTTATCATAACTCAATCTTTAGCATATTCATTTCACATTTGTTCAGAACGATCTTAAGATCCGTTGCAGGTTTACTTCTCGGATAAGGTGGCTGGATATTCTCTATTGAACAAACATTGGATGCATTACTAGGTTAGTCTGTTATTTTATTTCGTTTGCTTGTTTATTTTATAAGTTTTGTATATATAGTATGATTTCCATTATCTATAATTTTCTGTTCCAATAAGTAGTTTGATATTTGATTTCATGAATGTATACATCCAAGAAAACAAACCAAAAAATTAAATAGTATTTTTACTTTCATTATTATTGTTGTTAAAGGAACCAATTTACATTCGATTTTTATGAGTTTAGATTAAAACTCGTGGTTTGTATAGATTGTATATGGAATTATCATACATATATTATTTAAATAAATTGTACATATATATACTTAGATGTACATATAGATTTTAGCGATTGTTATTTAATAAGTTATTGTTTTTCGTTTGGTTATTTTTCACTTTCTTTAGAACTTAGATTGGCCAACGGAGCCGCTAAACCCGTCGGAGTGAATTAATCCAAACGGCTTGGGTTAATTAGACAACCCCAGACCAGATTCACTCTTCCAATTGAAGAGTAGTCAATTTCGCCCATCAACAAATGATGCTAGAAGGAGGGATGACTGACAAGCTGGCCTTGTACGAGCTTTTATTTTAAATGTATTCAATTTCCCCATGGCTCCCCAAATCATTGTGTTGGAACATGCTTTCCACTTCTCATTGCCCGATGTTCCTGACGAGACAGTCTCTTGCTTGTCCAAACTCACCTTTGATGGTGGAGGCAATACATCTGCTAAAGACCACCTTAACAAGTTTTGGTGCAAATGCATCAAACATGACATCTTAGATTTAAGAGTTTTATGCAGACTGTTCGCTTTTACTTTTAGAGGTCGGATTAAACATTGGTTTGAATCCTTTCCAGCATGTCACATTTTTTATTGGTTTCAATTTGTAGATGAATTTGTAGATGCTTTTGAAATTTATGATTTTGATCAATTATGTGAAGAATTTCATACTTCGCTAATCGATGGCGATTCATCCTCGGAAGACTTTTTGACAAGAGTCTATCATATCCTCTATAAATTTAGTCTCGATGACATGTCATTTGCATTAAATCTCCTCTATGATGCTTGCATCCCTTCCATACAGTCATATTTAATCACGAACGAAGAACCAATTGCAAATCCTATCACTCAACTACGAGAAGAATTTTCTTCGCAAGATGAGAAGAATCCTTCTGACAATGTTGAACAAGAAAGGGAGGTAGAATCTATTGACCAGGTTCTTATTGACAACCAAATTGGTTTTTCCTTTGAATCATTGTATTTTCAGTCTTCGACCAATATGGAAGAAGATTCATTTCTGGCTCAAGGTGAATATCCTCATTCTTGTAACTCATGCTCTAATCAATATTTAAAATCAGTCATTGAAGAAAACTTAAGAGACGAAAATTGTCTTAAATGTTCTAACACTCCTATGAAACTGATTAGAGAAAAAGATATGCAACTAGAAGAAGAAACTTTAAAACTTCATCCTCAAAATGTACTTTATCCACAGGAAAGACTAGATGTTCATCACGTAAGTTTTGAATTATCTATCATACAGAAGGCAAATCCAAATGATCATGTTGTGTCGAGGAATTCGTCACCAAAACAGAGTAAGAGTTTTAAAGAAGGTGAAGAGAAATGTCTTGAGAATACCAATGTTAATTATTGTAGTTCAAGAGATTCTTTTCATGTGCTTATTTCTGATTCCTTTTATTCTTTATATCCTGATCTCTTCCTAGACTCTATTGGACTTGACACCTTACCTACAACATCCTACTCTTTTCTGCCACAATCATATCCTTTCAATATATTAAATTTTGGTGAAATTAATTCCAAATCTAACATTGATAAAGTCGGTTTTGACGCTCTTTCACTTTCATCACTCACATGGGAAAAGGACATGTTGCGAGATGATTTTACACAGTTTATTGTTGAAAAAGACAATGCACTATAACTTATGGAGATCAAACATTCCACGTTCCATATTCGTTCTTTGATTAGCTTGAATCTTAATGTTTATGCTTGACATTTTGAAATGATCAATCTTATCAAAGGAAACATTCAAACCAATGATCTAATTGATGGCGCAAATCCTCTTATGATGAGTTCCCCATTGATATATTCGTTTCATCCAAGTCATGGTCTGGATCCTCATTTTTGTGACAGGATCTTAGGATGGCTTGAACACTCATATATAATTTTTTTTCATAATGAAGATAAAGTTGTGCTTGCTTTCTTTTTACCTAAGTATCTTGGAAGTAGGCGTGACATATTTCTTTTAGATCCTCCATGTGAAGAAATTAATGAACACTTAGAGAATTGTCAGGAGGATGGGGCATTTCAGCCTTGGCTGATGGTTATTTCATTTCCTCATAATCTTGACAAGTTTTTCAAAATTAGTTACACTCTCTCATGCCATTATGACCCTTATCATGACAAGAATGCACAATGGCTAGAGGATTCATACATCAAGAATTTTCGAGGGAATGGTAAGATCATGCTTATTTTGTTTCTAAATAATGATTATGAAGGTAAGTGTGATATATTTATGTCATTTTTTGATATATTACCATTCTTGTTAGTAATGTTTGATTTTGTTTCCATTGAAGGATTGGAGTTACTCCGATGACTACATTGGAAGCATGACTTCACATAGTATTCTGATTTGTTTAGTAGTTAGGGTAGTTTTAGGAATAGGTTTTGTTTTAGTTTTATTCCTCACTATTTCTCTTTGTAATAATGCAGTCATGAACGCAAGTGGGTGAACCATGAGAACCATAACATGATTATTGCCAGGGAAGTCCGCGCAATCCTTTTCTCTCTGCTTTTCATTGAATATTTCTTTTCAAAGCTGCAGTATTATTATGAAAATTTTAAATGGAAAGTAAAGAGATAAATAAATCTGAATTGTAAATTCAACCCTGACCCAAGGTATCACAAGTAGGACTGCTTTCACATCAAACATGATTTTTCTATTTTATTTTAGTCTCCCAAGGGATTTTTTGCATGATGTTTTTAGATACACCTTCTGTACATATTTTTCTGTTTGGATTTCTTTGCTTTCCAATTTTTCTTTGGTGTTTTGTTTTGTTTTCATTTTAGTTCATCAGTCCTTTTGAGTCAAACATCCTTGTATTACAGTCTAGCTTAGACGAAGAGAAACATAATGCTTCATCTCGAAAATAGCTGTCAAAGGCTATTAGAACATCTATTGATATCCTTCTCTGAAATTGTAGGCTGGTTGAAGGTGTCTTTTGTCTGAAAGTCAATTCCTCGGTTTCAATTTGCACTTGAAAGTATTCACAAATATATTTAAAAGGTCTCTTTATGTTGTCCTTGCTCTTTAAGAAAGCAACTCAATGACGTCTCCCTGTCCTTGAAGATTGGTTATATCAATGAACTGTTTTTCATATCTTGATGAAGGTTTGCTAGAAAAATTTAAAGGCGTGTGGAAATATTAAGTTGTGTTAAAAAAATGGAATTTTCAGCGTCACCCTGCTCTATTGAATATCTTTAAAACTATATCATAATGTGAATAAATTCTTAGAGAGTTGTGGGAAGTGCTTGTCCGTTGGTAGTGGGTAAATGCATGCATGACGCCAATATAACATTGTCGGGGTATTGAACAGGCCAACTGGTAGCGAAGCAATGTCAGGTGAAAGAAAATTCTCAGTTATGAACTTTGTGTTGGCCATAAGCATCCTTCGTTCTCATTTGAAATTTCTAGGATAGGATAGATACATCAGAGTGGGTTAATTGACATCCCTATCGAGGCTATGAATGCCTCCTGTCAGCAAAGGCCCTGTCAACAATATCGGAAACATTAACTTAAACGTCATGTCTTTCTTTTGCCAAGTTTGTCACCAGTTTTCGTTTCTTTAAAAACAAAAGTTATCTACAACTGGACTGTGTCATGATTTTTTAAGATGTTCAAATGACTTTTCAGTTGTTCTCGATTCGAAGTTTTTCAGATTTCTCTAACCTAAACTCATTAGTATTATAGAGATAACTGCTTCTCCCAGCATGTCGCCATTGTTGGCAACAATAATATAATTGTTATTTTTATTAAATAATCTACATAGCTGCTTACACAGGGTCATGAAATTTCATTACTCTTCATCAACAGTTTCCGAAACGACAGTTGTAAATTGCCGCTTTTACCTATCGTCTATTCATGCTTCGTTTTCATGACTGAAAGCATGAAAACTTGAGACTGGGATTATCGTTATGTTTTTAAAATTTCATTAAAAGGAAAATTACTTATATGGTTTATTACATAATTTTGATTTCTTTCTATGAAGATGTTGCTCTCCTTGCTTGTGATCCTTTCATTTCTAAGCATGCCTAAGAGATTGACAGTTTTAATGAACAAAAGACCCCCACCATTTGATTTTTTGTATAGTTTTTGGTTTGAACTTTGATCACATTTCTTTCACAAAAATTTTGATTATTCATTTTTTTTGACTTATCCAACTTTCTAATCAAACCATGATGCACACACTTATGTTTGTTTTAAGTTCTTTGGTCCTATCTCGTACCTGATGCCAAGGTGGCATACGATTTACAGGCTGCCATTACTTCTTACAATGGTCTCGGGTTTCACAAACCTCTTCGCATGCATTTTGATTAAACACCCTTCCTGTCGCATGAGTCATTACAGCATGTATTGTTAGGCTCGAGGTTATGGCTCTGTTTCATTTTTGAAAACCCTACCTGTATGCTGTGCTTTGATTACCCTCCCGTCCAGTATGGCCCCTGTAGTAAGGATTGAACCAAATAGTTTCCAAACCATGCTCTCATACGATGATTCTAGGGAGGATTTGGAAAGAAATGTCTGGCATGTTTTCATCAAGAAGTTTCAAGGTTTTAATCTTCAGGTTGCCCAAGAGTTCGCCTTATCCTTTGATGGTTGTAGGGAAAAAGTTGTTGATGTGCAATTGGAAGTAACCAAAGAGTTCCTGAGTCAAGACACATGATTTCCAGTGGTTGGTTAGAAATGGTTTAAAAACGTGAAAGTGGAGGAAGTCCCTTGGACTCTACTATTTGCCTCACGAAAAATAACCAGCTGTGATAGAGGTATGCCAATTTCGTTCTTGAAAACTCGGTGGCATGATTTACTTGCTGTGGTGAAGTAATTTATCACATGTGAGGGACAATTTGGACTTGTTTTTCTATATCACTTACGCCTGCTTATGAGTTTTATTGGTTTTCTGTTGAATATGCCTTATTACCTACTCAAAAGTCTATATAAAATGGAGAAAATATTTAAGAAACAGAGGTCAAAATCAAGTCTTTTTCATCATGGCCTGATTAAAATCATCCTCATACATTAGTTAGAGTTTCAAAATGACTGTTGGGATTCATTTATTACATGAAATGGTTTTGGTAACCCTGAATTGGGAGAAGTAGATAAGCCAGTCATTGAGGAAACCCTTGTCAACCCTACGACCTCTCTTCCACCTCCCCAGGCTTGTGATTTTTCCCGTAATAGTGAACCTTCGATCTACCCCAAGTTCATTCAACATGAAAGTCAACCGGTTACAAAGGGTTGTATTAAAACTGTAAAGAAACCTACAAGAAAGAATTTAAAAGGTAATGTTGATGTCAATTTCAAAAACAAAAGAGCTGGTCGGTTAATTTCTCGAAGTCTTCAAAATAAAACAAACTCCCGTGCAGACCCAATCAACATGATTGAATTTAATGAAAGCTCAGACTATGAAATTGACAAGTTCATTGCAGAAGAAGACCCTGTGTCATTCGGGTTATACCCTGGCCAACCCTATAACTTTGTCGATAATTTGCCTCCTTCTTTGAAAGACAACCCAAAGTTTCCTGGTATCCAGATCTGCAATAAATCTACTATCCGTATGGATGATTATCCGATCCTTAATCTAGTTTGTTCTAATGCAAATGCCTCACAATCATAATTTGATGTCTGCCTATTGTGGATCGACATATACTATACTGATGTTCCATTTCTACAGTCACGGGTCAAGTTTTTAAAAGACCAGGTTGATATTTTAACAAATGAAAACAACATGCTTGAATCCATCATCAAAGGGAAGGAGAAGAATTTGAAAACCACAGGTCATGTGATTTTTAAAAACGTAGAGGCAACTACAACTATCGTTAACTCCAAAGTTTCATGATACGATTTGATTTTATGATTAGAGGTATGATTTTGTTTTATATAGCATGATTATTGTCATTCTTAAGTTAGGTTATTTGGTTTGATTGAATAAAGTATTTTTATTATTAGATTAGCCTATTTTATTTACACAATAAAATGAGATTTCATTTTCTATTATAACTAGCTACAAAATCACAAGATTCTGTAACCAGTTAAGAAAATTCGAATTGTCTAAATTGATGACAAAAAACATATCTGAGATTTTCCTATTTTCTTTTTCTTTCAGGATAATTCAAGAGCCCATGACTTCAAATATGATATGAGACACTTTTAAGATTTCCAAGTCATATCTATTATGTACTTTGAATAAACAAAATTAGATTGTTGTTAGTTTTTGGATATCTAGTGAAATCAGGGTGGTTGCATCCCCCTTTATTTTTGAAACCAATTTGATCTTATGAATAGGAAACAATTATGTTTCATGAGACCTATATAAACATATCATTTTGTAAACATTGCATCATCTCGGCCTGGGGCAACAGTATGGGCGTTTTATCATAGACTTGAATGGAATAGAATGCACATTACAACTTTATCTTTTCTGTATGTTGTTTTGATTCAAGTTATGTTTATTTCGATTTGATAATAGATGGTGATTTCTTTCGTCATCATGATTTATTGCAAGTTTATATAATTCACTTTTATATGTAGTCCATATCTTATGTTTCAGATAAAATACACAGTGATTATCTATCCAGTTTAAATTAGGATATTTGTCTCTAATTTTTGTTGAATGTTTACATGCAAGTTCTTACAAGAATATTTATCTCGTCATAGTTACTTGCAAATCATAAAGATCACTGCGACTGTATCCATTATATGTTCTGTTATCATAACTCAATCTTCAACATATTCATTTCTCATTTGTTCGGAATGATCTTAAGATCCGTTGCAGGTTTACTTCTTGGATAAGGTGGCTAGATATTCTCTATTGAATAGACATTGGATGAATTACTAGGTTAGTCTGTTATTTTATTTCGTTTGCTTGCTTATTTTAGAAGTTTTGTATATATAGTATGATTTCCATTATCTATAATTTTCTGTTCCAATAAGTAGTTTGATATTTGATTTCATGAATGTATACATCCAAGAAAACAAACCAAAAAATTAAATAGTATTTTTACTTTCTTTATCACTATTGTTAAAGGAACCAATTTACATTCTATTTTTATGAGTTTAGATTAAAACTCATGGTTTGTACAGATTGTATATAGAATTATCATACATATATTGTTTAAATAAATTGTACATATATATACTTAGATGTACATATGGATTTTAGTGATTGTTATTTAATAAGTTATTTCTTTTCCTTTGGTTATTTTTCACTTTCTTTAGAACTTAGATCGGCCAATGGAGCCACTAAACCCATCGGAGTGAATTAATCCAAACGGATTGGGTTAATTATACAACCCCGGAATGGATTCACTCTTCCAGTTGACGAGCGGTCAATTTTGCCCGTCAACAGTACACAAACAAGAAAATAATTCTGTCCAAAAATTTTCAGTGAAATGGGATCTCTGCCACTTACAATAATATTTAGGCTGCCATATAGCTTTTGAACTGTCTCCATGAATGCATTGGAAACTGTACTAGATTTGAAGGGATGAGAGAGTGCACAAAAATGTGCATACTTGGTTAGTCTATAAACAATCACCATGGTGACACTTTTTCCTTCAGACTTCGGTAACTCTATGATGAAATCCATGGAAACCTCCTCCCAATGCTGACTTGGGATGGCTAATGGTTGTAAAAGATCTGGGGTCTTAATTGTTTCCATATTATTTTGTTGGAAAACCAAACATTCTTCCACAAACCTTTGAACATCACTTTTAAGTCCATCCCCAAAAAAATCCTTCTTAACCCTATGGTAGGTTTTCAAAAATCCCGAGTGCCCTCCTACTAGAGAGGTGTGCAATTCCAATAGTACCTTTTGTTTGAGTTGGGAGTTATTACATAAATATAAGTGATATTTGTACGATAGTGAATCATTTTTCCAGTTAAATGTATCTGATGCACGCTGCAACCTTTGAATGAGAGTCCACACTATTATCATTGAAATTTCATTCGCAAATGGTTACAAGAATCTAACATCGTCAAACAGTTATGAGGTCACCCATGGACCAAAATTACCACAAAAGCATTTCCAAAAAGGGTAAAAAACTATACAACCAGTGATAAAATTAAAGTGTGCTATGACTACACAGGGCATGCGTGCACATGCATAAAACAAAAATGCAGGAAAAGCGCACATGCGCCCGATGAATGACTGTGGTCGCTAAAATCCGTGCACATCTGAGAACGATGCATTTATGAGATTGGTCAGCCTCCCACCCACTTCTGGTTCATCTTCCAAGTTGATTTGAAACTCAAATATGGACTGGATCCGAATGGGTGGTTGGTCAAAGACTTAAAAATGCCCTAATTAGCCTCTTTTCACACTACAAGCTGGTTGCACAATACCTCAAAGATGTGCTATAAAACAAGGCCATGGGTGCACTTCATTTTTAAGGAATTCAATACCAAAGTTATGCTACTACTATTCTCTTGAGGAATCCTCTATTCTCATCAAGAGTATACTAGCACCATTACATTGGGCAATCCATCTCACCTCTTGAGTGGATTTGCTTGGGATTCTTTCACCATTTTCATTCAAAGTTGTAAGAAGAGCTTAGTTGTGGGGGTCCAAGAGTCCTCCCTTGGAGGAAGAAGGGACTCATAGTCCTCTTTCATCTTGGTGTTTTCTTTCACTAATATAATCCTTGCCATTGGTGACATGAGTCTTATTGTCTTTTTGTTCTTATGTCCTTATGCTCAATAGTTTAGTTGTTCTTTTATTCCTTAGTTTAATTCTTAGTTGTTATTTTGTATTTCTTTCTCTAACTCTTTTCCCTTACAACTGTCCCTCTTAGCTAACCCAACTAAGCTTGTAAGCACCTCTGTTTTGCTCACTAAGGTGACGAAAGAGGCACAACAGATTGGCAAATCCACTGGGGAAAGGTATCAATTTCCTAGCCCATTTGGGTTTTTCTAGCTCTTCTTTTGGTTTATTTAACTTGCAGGTACCTTAACCGACCCAAGCTGACCTGCAAATCATCCAATTCAAAGTTGAATTGAGAGAATTCTATCTGAAATTTTCTTCACGGCTGTGTGTTTGTTGTGCGTGGGTTTATTGGCCCATAGATGCACATCGTGCACACATGCGCCAGAGTCACAGTATTTTTTTGCGCACCTGCGCCCAAAAGCTCATTTTGGTATGCGCATAGGTGCTCAGTGTGCCTCTGTCTACACTAAGACCTGCGCACTTGTGCAGAAAACTACACATTGTAAGGTTTTTTGTGATTTGGGGAAGGCCCCTAGCCTTCTTAAAAGTGATTTCATGCATGTTGTAAGCTGCACCACACTTAGTTCCCTCTTCATATAAAGGGATTAGTCAAAACACATATGCACTTAGGGGGTTTAAAATCATTATTTCCTCTTTTGCTTTCATTTTTCCACATGGATGGCTTGCTTTGACCAAAAGTATAAGTTGGAATCATTTGTAATCACATAAAACTTGCATTGGGACTAGAAGTTGGATAACAATCGCTTAGTATGATCTTCTCTCGTGCTTCCAAGCGACCTTGAGAATCAGAAAAAGATTGTAGGACAATTTCATCTCTCTTAAAAAGACTAAAACCTTTAGGAGAGGACAACAACCCCTCTTGGGACTCCTCTTAGTTTATTTTTCAAACACATCTTAAAATGGTAACGGGCCCATACATGCCCACATGCTACAAAGATAGGGTAGTGTTGAAATTTACTTTCTTAGATTAAATCACTAGGGAAGTTTAAAGGTTTTGTAACGGGCCCATACATGCCCACATGATCACAATATAGGATAGTTTCAAATATTTTCTTATATTAAATCACAATAGGGAGTTAAAGGAATAGTAAAGGACCCACATGTCCACATGCTAGTTTCCTAGGGACTTTTGAATTACGCAAGGTTGTACCAAAGGCATTTAGTTAATTAGGTAATCAACACTTGTAAGGACCAAGCAAAGTACACATGTAGCAAGGTGACACCTAATTCATTAAAACATTGGCACACTTTCACTCATCCACAAACAAAAGTCACTTATCACTCACATAGTTTTCCTCTCGAAATGTGGAGGTCAAAGTAAGTTTCCTCCAAGGGGATTCCAAAACACCCCACCCTTTTCTTGATGAAACTATCCACTCCCATTTAATTTCAATGAGGTTGGTTCACACCCCCAATCTCTCAAATAACCACATCTAAAATTATTCTAAAAACTCACTAAGTTTTCCTCCATAGGAGGTGCCAAAAGAATTTTTTTAGTCTAGGTAGGATTTCGGGGATAGGCATCCAAATAACTCCCCGTTATCTGGTTCTCACATT
>JZKD02S0474371.1:120642-133649 GCA_000966675.3 Picea glauca
TAACATTACTAATCTAAATTACAACTAATGGCCTAAAGCCGACATAAATAAAATAACATTACTAATCTAATATGCCTCAATTAAGTGGTAATGAGCCAATATTAGGGCTTAACACATGTGCTGAGAGTGTACCAGATACAGGGGCTCGCATCGCTTCCAACGTAAATTTGCATGCATATTTGAATGGAGTTAATTTTTTTTTTGGGGTTTACAAACTCTTCATGACAGTGAATGAGAAGGAAATGGATCAAGATCCCACTAAAAGAGAAGTTTTCTGAAAATTGGCTTTGTATACGATGCCCAAATTGAACCTAAAGGATTTACCAAGGGGCGTAGGTGATGAGGAGGATGGTATTGGGCTCAAGAAACCTCAACAGATTATCAATAGAGAATACTATTACAAGAAGATGAGGCTTAACAAAATTATCTCACCTGGTAGAAGTGATGCTTTTGCCATGGGAAACACGACCCCCGATGTCTTCATTCAGACTTAGGTCACTATTAGGAGGGAAGAGACATTCAAGAGGGAGAAGGAAGAAAATATAAGGATTATTGCAAAGAAGCATAAGGAACAGGAGGAGAAGGTTGGGAAATAGTTCAAGGAATTGGATGAAGCCAGGAGCATGGTGCAAAATACCCAAGAAACAGTCCAAAAGTTATATAAGGCAATTCTAGAAGTTCCCCTAGTAGTCAAAGAGACCATGGAGGAACAAGTGAAGACGATCGGTGAAGTCATTAAGGGATTTTGATCACATGTAGAAAACTTAAATATAAGGAGCATGCCAGGATCGCCACCAGATGTGCGTGAAGGCAGAAAGAGAATGGAAACCACAATAGTTTTGAACATCAAGAAGAATGAGGGTGAATGCACAAACTTTGTGAAGAGAGAACGCAGGTGTGGATAGAGTTGATATAAGACCCGAAGATGAAGGCCATAGAGGCCAAGCTAAGAGAAGAATAATAACAGGTGAAACAAGCAACAGAAAGGGCAGATACACTACCACCAATAGCACGCATGTCAACCATTCTGGTTCAATGGAAGGTACAAGTAGAAGTGGAGAGAATGAAGGATCAACATAAGATCATGCAACAGAGACTGGGACCACTGAAAGAAGAGGCAGTGCAGGTAATTTGAGAATTGGCCATGGTGCAAGGTAGGTTCAAGAAAGCAATGATTGAATTAGAGGACAAACTTACAAACTTGACCATGCAAGGAGCAGAGGAGATAACAACAATAGAGGCCAAAATCATCAAAGAGGTAGAGGGAGAAAAGAATGCCTCTCAAAACTTCATTTTGGCATGGAAGAGTAGGAAACATGCCTAAGTGGCTTGAGATGAGCCACAAGTGAGTGTTGGGGGCATGTTGGACAAGCGGTCTTGAAAACAGTTTTGCAATTTTGATAATTTTTTGAGGAAAAATCCTAAGTGTAAGAAAAGAGAGCAGAGGAAGAAGGAAAGATAAAGAGTGTGAAACTAAGGCACATCCAATAGGAAAGTGCAGAGAAGAAGAAAAGTGCACAAAAGGAAGACAACATGCAACTTGAAGAATAAAGTGAGAGGAATAAAGCAAGGAAAAATTCACAAAAAGAGAATGACATCCTAACATTCCATAAATAGAAGAACAACGAAAAAGCAACATGAAGGCTGAAAAGCAAAAGAAAGCCATCAAACAACCAGTTAACTGACTTGGCCATGCATTGTAATAAGATACTTTTGGGATGAATAGATTAGGGTTTTAACCCTAGATTTTTGTATAAATATGTAATAGGTTGGGAGATTATGGGTTCAGTGAGGTACTGTTATGATGAAGTTCGGTTATGATAGATTAGGTTATGTTATAGTTTGGTAATTGTTGATTGATATTGAGTTCCAGAGTTCTTGAATGTAGCAGTTGATGGTTGAGAAGAATGAATAAATGAATGATAAAGAAATATTCTGAAATATTGTGTTGTCTATTTTTCTGTGTTTGTTTATGAATAATATTTGCATGCATCGTAAAATAGCTTCATATGAAAGTTAAGTATGGTGTAGTGATTCATGATTGTAACAGTAACAAATCTATATAGTAATATGGAATATGATAAGTATAGGAAATTTAATCATGAGTAAGTTAATAACTGAACATAATAGAGTAATGCACACAACATAACAAGGAAGAATGAACCAAATGCTTGCCTCCCATTTCCTTACTACTGGAGAAGCTTGTTTCTCGTAGTTCCAATAGATACCTCAGGTGGGACTTCATATATGCAGGAAGGTGATGTTGAAAGGGTTGGTGTCTGGTTGGTCATAGATAAACCAAATCTTGAGTCTTACAACTTGTGCACAGAAGAGTGCCAACACAACACAAGCCCTCATTAGGGGTCTTCGGCATAGGAGTTAGATATGGGAACCATTGAAATGTTTTTCACATCATAGATGGGTCTTGAGGACTTAACCATGGTCATGGTATGGAAAAAAAAGCCTCAATACTTTGACTTTTGTTGGCACAGGGGCAGACCCAGGGTTCAACGCTACAACAACACACCAACAAAACCCTAACTACCGACCCTTTCGACAACACCTACGAAGCAGATGAAGTCTCACCTGAGGTAGAGGTAGGGGTGGTTGCAGGACTCAGGTGTATGCAACCTTAGCCGGGACACAGATATGTGATTATGACACTTAATAGAGCACTTAGAACTATTAGTTCATCATTATTTAACCAATATCTACTTCATAGATAAAACAGAGCATCAGAACATTCACCCTAATCTAATGTATTTAAGCACTTAGCATAAAGAAATGGATAATATCTATTAGATTTAAGCACTAAGCACATTCATCTATATTAGATCTAACATCCAGATTCATCATAAGCACAAAGCATAAACATATCTATTTATCTATCTCTATCAAGCACTTAGCAAATAACACATAAATGCATCAAAACATCGCACAAATAAGAATAACACAATATTTACGTGGTTCACCCCCACCCTGGGGCTATGTCCACCAACTCTTCTTCTTTATTAGCTTCAATCCGTCATCTACATGCACAGAGCCACAAAACCCTTACTGCGACACCATTAACTAAACTGTCATGTGACAACATATACTTGTATTGCACGCGCACCAACAAAATTTCTCTACGCTCTATCGATACTGCACACACCATGCATGCCATTATTATGTGTGTTCACACCACGTGCCAATATTACTCATGCGTCACTCAATCTGCACCGTGCAATGTTAAATTTATCATGCACACCCACACACCAACATTTTCTATGTAGTGCCAAATTTTAGCATGCACACCAACACACCAATATTTTTCCGCGCTGCACCAAATTTTAGCGTGCATACCCTCACGTAAATATTTTCCCACACAGATCAAAATTTTACATAGTTTCTAGCAGAGAAACTTCAAGTACAGGAAAGGGTTCACAAAGCACTTCGCTCTGTGATGGTCATAGAAGTGAATATTGAAGAACATGTCCCACAACAGGTGGCACAACTTGAAGAAGTAATCCAACAACTTTAGCAACACATCGCAGATATGGAACTTCGCACTGTTAACGAGACTCCTTAATAAATAAGAGATCTCAGGGAGGCAATTACC
This sequence comes from Picea glauca, assembly GCA_000966675.3. Classification (NCBI taxonomy): domain Eukaryota; kingdom Viridiplantae; phylum Streptophyta; class Pinopsida; order Pinales; family Pinaceae; genus Picea; species Picea glauca. The sequence goes on from JZKD02S0474371.1 coordinate 124,244, forward strand.
CACATCGCAGTTGGCCGGTTAGAAACCCTTTCCTTGGAATGCAAGAAGATGAGTGCTAGAAGCACCTAGACTTATGATAACCTCACAAAGAATCCAGAGTTGCAGGCATTAGAGGCACAACTCCAAGAAGCAAAGCAACACGTAGATATGCTACAGGTGCATATGAAGGTCTTGACCCTAGTCGAAAGAATGAAAATATTTCCAGAACAATGCACCGCCCAACAATAGGTACACACGCTGCAAAGTAAAGTGATGGAAGTCTCCCAATGACTTCAACCAATCCAAGAAAAGGCATGCCAACTGTTCACTGAAGTTGAAAGCTAGGGAGCCAAGCTTGAACAGGTTGTCATCACCATGGAACAATGCCTAGAAGGACCAATAAACGACACAGTGATCCATTATTTCACTTAGCAAGAGGCTGTCGGATTGCAACAGGTTGAAGCAGCTCAAGCCAAGCTCGAGGTAGAATTGATTAGACCAGAGTGACTCAGGACGAGTCACAGGTGAATGTTGGGGGCTTGTTGGCACTTGAGAAAGTTTTGAGGAACACTTGGTCATGAATGACCATTTTTGGGACTTCGACAGCCTTTCGAAGACAAAGCACGAAGAAAAGAAGAAATTGCAGAAGCTAGGCCCCCATTTGGGTCCTTTTTGGGTTTTTAGGAATATGGAATGGGAAAGGGATGTTGGCCCGTGGGTTTACCCATGCTTAGGCCCACTTTTTTAATTTATAAATAGAAGGATAGGTAATGTAATAAGAAGTATATGTGATTTATTAGTGCAATTGGTAGTGAATCTATGTGATTTTGAATAAGTTCTTTGTGCAAAATGTGTAAGTCTTGCAAGGCCAAGTGCAAGTTACTGTGAGGTTGCTATAGAAAGCTAAGTGTTGTAATGGAAGGAAGAAGGATCTAGTGAGTTGTGTAGATATTATGTCCTATGCGAAGAAGGGTTTTGGAGGCTTTGTGCTTGTAACATATTGAATATGATAATAAAGAAGAAGATCTTGTGGACGTATCCCCAGGGTGGGGGTGAACCACGTAAATCTGTGTGTTATGCTTTGTGCTTTGATTCAATGTGTTTAACTTTTCTTATTCTATGTGCTTTGATATATCCACTTATGCTCTGTGATTATTAGATATATATGATTGTTAGATTTGATGTGTATGAGGTTTCTTAGTGGTGATCTTCTAGATCTGATTTGGGTTTCTATGATTAAGTGTTGATATATTGTAGATCTAAGTATTCACCGTGAAGCTCTGTGTTGTTTGTGAAGTATAATAAGGGTAGAATATTGATGAATGACCGATGCTAAGTGCTCTGTAAATGATGTAATCATAGATCTGTGTCCCAGCTAAGGTTGTAGACACATGAGTCTTGCAACCACCCCTGCCTCTACCTCAGGTGAGACTTCATCTTCTTCATAGGTGTTGCCGAAAGGGCCAGTAGTTAGGGCTTTGTTCATGCACTCTTGAGTGTTGAACCCTGGGTCTTCCCTCGTGCCAACATGTCTCATTCATGAACCCAACATATACCTCAACCATATACCAAAACACAACCAACACGAGTCCTCTAGCAATACATCAAAAATACATAAGCCAAATACCATAAACCCTTACACAATACCAAGTACCAAAACCATACATTTAACCCACAACTACCGAAACTGCTCTTTCTGTAGCTACCAAAACCTGTTTTTACAGAAACACCTGTGGCTACATAATTTTCATTTTCTGCAGCTACCAAAACTTTCTGTAGCTACTGAAACCTATGGCTATAGAAACACCCACGGATATAGGATTGTCGTTTTCTACAACTACAGAAACTTGCGGCTACATAATTGTCGCTTTCTGCAGCTACCGAAACTTGTGCTTCTTCAAACCTTCATTGCCTCATATTTGTCAATGATGTACCTAGAATAAACCTTTCACCAAATAGTAGATATTAAATATGCTTAAATATCATTTACACAAGGACGCTTCCTCTCTTATTTATACTTCTCGAAGTATATTCCTCTTGGGGTTATCAACTAACCAACTTTACCCAACTTCCTTCTTTTGGGGCTAACCCACTTATAACCACTTGTCCACTTACAACCACTTTTCCACAAATAGTAAACTCTCCACTTCCAGTTGCAACTAATTTATTTTTAATTGTTTTATTTTTGCACCACTTAACCCATGACTAACCACTTTGACTGGTCAACTTCTTCTAGGAGCATCCAGAATAATTTGACTTATTTGACCTTTTAGGGGATTCTAGACAAATATGAGATTCTCAAACTTCACATGGCCATAAATCTATAACCGTGAGGAGTTATGTGACGTTCCACATATCAACGGAAATGGCATGACATGTATTATTCATCTAGAATAATATCACTGACAAATTCATTGATCTTCATTACATGATTCTTCAAACAAACTTGGGTTCCCTGACCACACTACTAGGACTTCCCAACCACCTAACCATTTGGACTTCGCAAAGTGTCTTCCCATGAGGGATTTCACCATAAGGGGACCACTTTGGAGTTCATCCTTTTGGAACTTCCTATAAACCATGACAAGACATTTGTGATTCTATCCTTATAGCGCACTTAGCATCGATTATTCATCAATATTCAACCCTTCATATACTTAGCAGATAGCACAAAGCATCACAACATTCACTTAGATCTAATATATTTCAGCACTTAGCAACAGTAAAATAGATCAGATCTAGTAGATCAACACTAAGCATATTCATACACATCTAGGAAGCACAAATCCTAAGTAGATCTATCTAAATATATCAAAGCACTTAGCAACAGAAGAGATAAATGCATCAAAGCAAAGCACAAAGCATAATACACATATTTACGTGATTCACCCCCTCTCTAGGGCTATGTCCACCAACTCTTCTTCTTTATTAGTGTCTTCAATCGGTTACAGCACAAAGCCATTCAAAGCCCTTACTTCGCACAGGACAAATGATCTACGCAGCTCGCTAGATTCTTCTTCCTTGTACTTCAACACAAAGCCTTCTACAACCTCTTACAACAACTTGCACTTAGCTCTGCAAGCCTCTTACAATCATGTAGGGAGCATTTACAATCCACATTTGATCACATAGATCTAACTTACTAGCACTAAGCCATCGACCATTCTTACATTGCCTAAGTATCTATTTATACATTACAAAAGTAGGCTTAAATGTAGGTAAACCCATGGGTCGACATCCCCTTCCCATTACATTAACTCAAAACCCTAAAAGAGGCCCAAAAGTGGACCGAGATCTTGTGATCTCCGCTTCGCTTGGCGCTCCTTCTTCGACTAGCTGTCAAAGTCCCAAAATAGGTCAAAATGACCAAGGTTATCCCAAAACTTGGTCAAGGGCCAACATTGTCCTTGCACATTGGTTTGAGTGTTTGCTTCTTGATATCCTGCTTGGCTTGTCTCTTTTTTCTTACAGTAGGGTATGCTTGTGAAGTTTCTATTCAGTCCTTGCAATTTCTTTTCTTTATATCAAAAATACAAAAATAATTTCTTATTTTTCATTATGGAATTTTCACTTTTGATTACATTGCATTGATTTTGACACATGTGGAGAGATTGCATTTCATTGAAATTGTAGAGATTGCATTGGAAAAATTTCATTTAGAAGAATACCATCTCTTTGAAATTCAATACTAGTGCTTAACAATGTTTTTATATTTACTTCTTTTTATATGTCGAGTTTTGATACCATCAACTTTGTGACCACACCTCTTGAGTAAGAAGAAACCATTAAAATTAACATTGACTAATTAAAACTGAGTAGAAACGATTTTATTTTTTAGGGTATACAAACAAGTATAGGACATAGGGCCTTGGAATAGGATTTTGTGAGTAAACTTCTCCAAGGCTATTAAACTAAACATATGTGTATTCCTAGGGAGTGGTGAAACCCATTGTGTAATTAGTGACATCAGGAGGCTCCGTTCACACCCAAGTTAAGCATGAGGTCACACGAAGTTGGTTGAAGAGATAACCCTCTAATACCTTCTTAGCATCAGATATATTTCTAGGGTTCTATTCATATTTGGGGGTCTTTCTAGTACCTTTACCTTCATGAGAGGCGATGTTTTAAATATTTCAGGCTTTGTTACGCTACCCATACGATGGACCAGACTTATGATTGTTTTCATGCACATTGGTTATATTGTGGTGACTCTAGTTGATTGACATAGGTATACACATAGGTTACTTGTAGGGGTTATTCTACAAGTACCTTGAGTCAGATAAGGTTTGGACAACACACAACCTTTATGGAGGATTACCTCTCCGGGGGTATCTGACCGAATACATTGTTAAGTCCATGAGGGCCCTTATAACTAATTATGATACCTCCAATCTTTTGAAGGGAGTCTTTGGCCCCTATTGGGAAAGACATACCTACTTTAGTGAGGGAGGCCCCTTTTCAACCACTATATCCTATTTGTATGCATTGGCCTTTTTTTCTTTATTTTGGTGTGCTCTCTAATTATTAGTTAGCCCTGGGATTTGGTTTTATATCTCGAGTCTTGAGTCATTGTGGAGTAAGACCAACCTCCTCACACGTCTCGTCGTTTGTTGAAATTAGCATTGCATCTTTATTCTTTACCGAAGTTTCCTTCTAAAATGCATAAAGTTATTAAACATGGTACATATATCTCCACCTCCTAGACTTGTAATCATCTAATTATGAGTACTGATTCAAACCTGAACATCATAGAGAGTCCCTCAACTCCTATATATTATGTGATTAGTGGGATCCCTTCGACTCCTTCAGTCTCGATGGTTGGGGTGTTAGAGATCCCCGCCTCTAGTGCTACCCAACATGTCGGTTCTACTCGACCCATAGAAACGAACCCTTTTGGATATATTTTTGGTATGCCAGGTCACAAATCTCATTCAATAACTTTGGTCCCTAATCCCTTTTCTTTTGGTATGCCCAACACGACGTCGCAACTCTCATCCTCGATTCTAGCGGCTAATGAAAATTCTAGTTTTAGACCTGGGGGCATGGCTCCTCTGTATTCACATTTCTCGTTTGGTGGATTCCATATGCACCAAACAAATCCTACAGTTGGAGGTTGGCCTCCTCTTTCGTTTGGGCCTAATCCTAATCTTAATGCTCCTGGATGGAGTACTCAATCGGGTGGATAGTTCACTTCCTATATTCCTTCCTTTATCCTCTCTTCCTCCATATCGATTCCAAAAAATACATTTATTATGGTGAATCCCCCTCTATCCTATGGAGTTCCATCCAGAGGAAGTTAGTTTCACACTATGGGAAACCCCCAGCTTGGAGCCCCTTTAGTTGGGGGAAATGTATATAACCCTCATCAATCCACTTCCATGGGTATCGTGCCTATACAACCTCTTATGAATCAGTTTTGAGGAGGATATTATCATACCGAATAGGGCCATGGAATATACAAGAACCCTAGATGGCCTGTAATCCCTAGACCCCAATATTTCTCGAAAGCATGGGATCAGATGCCGCAACCCTGGCTCCCTTTTATGGCCACACTTTATCTGCCAAATTTTTCAAAATTGATGAGTGACCTTGTGCATCATGATCCATTATGTCCCCCCATCCCCATCAATATTCCTTCAGACATTCCAAAATTCAAAGGAAATACTGGCAAGGATCTAGGTGATCATGTCACTACATTTCATCTTTGGTGTTCATCTAACTCCTTGAATGATGATTCTATTTGTTTGAGGATTTTTCAATGCACCCTCATGGGGGTCACCATGAAATGGTACATTAAACTAATGGGGGGAACATGCATAAACTTTAATCAGATAGTTTTAGACTTTCTCAACCATTTCTAGTTGTCGGTTCATTACGATACCAACATAGAAATTTTTTTATCCCTTTGCCAAGATAAAGCCACACATATCTTGGACCATATCCAAGAGTGGTGTAGACATAAGAGGTTGATCAAAGCCTACATTCCTCCAGAGTTTCTGTTGGAGTGGTTCCTTAAGTCATTATTACCTTATTTTTTGAAGGATATCTCTACATTCAGAGTAACATCTAAGGAATAAGCTATTTTCAAAGCCCAGCAGTTGGACCTCATATATGCTCAATCTGGGATGTTGTATGAAATTCTTCTTGACACACCATGGTTGAACTATGAACCTATACAAAATCTTGGGCCTCATGTCAATGGAATAATAGGATCTACAAATGATAAGTATACATATTTGGTGATGAACTAGTTGAAATATTTGTCTCTAAGCTAGCCTATAGCAGGACAAGCTTCAAATTTTTCCTCCACTCCCAATCACTCGGTGGATGTGCATTTTGTACAGTCATCGACTAACCCAAATGGTAACTAGGAACCAAGAGGAAATAAATGGAAAGGACAAGGTAATAATCATAAGGGTGGGAAAAATAATAATAAATAAAAGGATGACACTAACTATGATAGATCGAATAATAATTTTGGTGAGGGCAAGAAAGAAAAACGGAAGGTGAAGTTTCCTTATAAACTTTTTCAAGATGATCACCTTACCCACCCATGCCCCAAACTCTAGGAAGGCTCAAGGATCTTATTGCAACAGCCTGCTGTGGTGACAAATCCATTTCCACATAATCAACACATGGCCTTGAGGACCCCCAACACCGTAAATGCGTCGAACAAGAGTCAAATTCCCTCGACAAATGAAGGTGGCCATCTATGTGTCAATATGGTCAAGTCTTAGATTGATGTAGACACTTGATCTCATGATTACGGTTCTTCATAGACCATTGTAGGTCCAGAGTTTCCTCCTCCTCTGGAGACACCCTTGCGTATCGAAAAGTTGGAACTTCCACCTCGTATTTTGAAAGGAGTACTAAAGTGTTATCCCCACAATCCTAATTCCAGAGCCACCTAGAACTATTCGATTATCGAATATTTGAGCCAAAACCATTGTGCGATGTCGGCTTTGGAGGTGCTCCAGATGTGTCCTTCATAGAGGAAAAACTTGTTATCTGTATTAGGATATCTATACCCATGTGGCTCAAAGGTTATCAAGTTTGACATCATGGATGTTAGGCCTCACTTACCTTAACACATGGCCTTTAAAATCCATGTGGAGTACACAAAAATTACCATCAAACGCACTAGAATTGATGAAGGTGTCGTGATGTGCATGATGTCCCTAACATGTTGGAAATACATTAGACCTTTGACCCTATCTGATCCAAAATCGGATCCAAGAGCCTGACAGGGCTAAAAAAGGCTCAAAACTAAAAGTTCTCGGAATCGGAAAAAACAAATTCCATTGCGACCGAATCGTCGCGCTGATTACGTCTATATATTTAATTTCTCAAATGGGCTCTGTATGCAAGAGTTATTGCACTCTGATCAGATTCCCAAACAGCTAAAAAAAGTCAACAGTCAAATTGGGAAAAAGTCAATGTTGATGTCAACATGACATCACCATGCTGATGTAAGCATATTGACATGTGGCAGTACAACAATGGGGTGACTGGATAGTGACAAGGACCAATAACATGTTGAAACGTGGCATCGAAAATCAACCAATGGTGGGGTTCCATGTGTCCCAGACATGGGCTGCCACATGGCACCCATTGGTTGTGTGCAAAATTTTTGGAGTTAGCAGGAATCGAACCCTGAACCTCTCTACAGAGTTCCACACCTTAAAAAATGACCAAATGCCAATGCACCATATGTGTTCCTTGTTATATGCGTCCACAAAAGTTTATTTGAAAATGAAATGTATTGTATGGTGGCGGTAAGTGGGGCTAGGTCTAAGCCCCAACCCATGTTTTTCTACAAGTGGTTTGTTTGATTCATGCGACCGCTGATCAATGAAAGGGGCGCGACACATGGTATAACCACCACCCATAAAATCACAAAGAGTGTGATTTTTGGTAGCCCTCAGAACTCGGGGGATCCCACAAGACTAGGGGTTTATCCATATAAGGGTGCGAAGGTGTAGCTCTTAATCGAAGGTTCCATGAAATGCACCCAAAGACTAGGGGCTGGAGCCTATTCAAGGCCAGCACACAACCCAATGGGCTGGCGCTCGGCCATATGAAGCTGCATGTGACCAGTTTTGAGTGGCACATGCCACCTTTTGGGGGCTTAGACCATGTATTTGGATAAAAGTGGGTTTTATTGTATAGTTTTGGATTTTTTATTGATTTTCAGGCCTGTTAATGGAGATTTTGGGCATTATTGGGAGATATTGAGCTCTTTTTGAGCCCAGATTTTGGGAGGAAGTTGGGGAAGGATAAAAAAATTTAGATCTATAAAAACCAAGCCTATTTGAGGCCATGGAAGGGACAATCAGAGCAGATTTATGCTGAAGCAAAGCCAAGACAAAGCCATTTTTATGGAGGGAAGCTGTTGAGGAGTAGACGCTTGCGAGCCATTTCTGGGAGCTCAGGTCATTCGTTTTGCGTGCCATTTCTTCTGCTGGGTTCTACAGATATGGAAGAACATAACTAGATTAGTATTGTAGACTTATGGAACTTTTTCAATGTACTTATTGATCTTTGAACAAAAATAAAGAAGCCTCCCCCACTGAGACAAAGGCCAAGAGACGTAGGCAATTTTGTGACAAATTCCATTATCACTTTTCTAATTATGGTTTGTTGTTCTTATTGCTTCAGTTCATATTTATATTTTGTATTATGGCTGTGATATATTCTCTCATCTTCATCCTCTTTCATTAAGTTTCCTGAATGGTTATACACACATGCTTAATAACTCAACCATAATCATTAACAGATCTTTTGAATCAAGTGGTATCAGAGCTAGTTGATGGTTGGATTTGAGTTTTGCATGTTAACCAGGGAAAAGCTACATCATGGTGAAGGCAAACTTGTTGCACATAATCCATTAATTGGATTGAGAAAGAGAGCTTCTCATAGCGAGAAGATGGCATCGAAAGAGGGACTTTCTCTTAATGAGAAAGAGTTTCAAAAAACTTTCCTTGCTATGTTGGAGATGGTGAAATTTTTGTACGAGGATTACATGGAACAAAAGAGACCAGTTTTGGGTGAATATTCAAAGGGAAAAAGTGAATAAGGAGAGGATCATCCTCAGATTCCTCCTTCACCTCCATCATCACCTCCTTCTTCTCCTTCTTCTTCAAGTTCAAGTTCTAAATCTAATGCAAAGAAACATGTTCATAAACATAAGAATGAAATGCCATTGTTAAAACTTGATGTTAAATTTGAGTTACCCATATATGATGGTGAATTAAATGTAGAGAAACTTGACAATTGAATCAGGGAGATGGAGGTTTACTACAGTGTGAAACAGATCAAGGATGAGGCCACAAAAATCAAGTTGGCATCTTTGAGACTTGCAGGAACAACTCTTATCTGGTGGCAAAGTAAGTTGCAAAATAGAACACAACAAGTGGGTAAGGTATTT
>JZKD02S0474371.1:154347-167166 GCA_000966675.3 Picea glauca
TTCCCCTAGCTTGTAATTAATCATAAAATAGGATTACCATGCTAAGGCATGTGGACAATGTAAATGTATTATTGTTAAACTTCCCATAACTGACTGTTGGGGGGTGAAGCCTTGATGTATGAGCCATGATATCTCTAGAGGAAAGAAATTAGTTAATAAATAAAGGAACAATGGTTGAATCATCAACCACCCCCATGAATGGAAGCATGGTCTAGATACAGGATGTTAGCTCGAAGTACCACAGAGACCTGCAGACTTGAGCTTCCTTCTGATAGAAGGAACAGGATAGGTCAAAAACATTCTAGAGGAGGGAAGGTAAGATACATACAGAGACAACAAGAGAGGAGACAGGGGGGCGAGAGCACACGCTCGTAAGGGAGATGTGTGAACCCAAAGGAAGTGCCGAGAACATGACCTAAAAGACTCGAATGCGACCTTGATGGTGAGGAAGCATCTGATAAACCTTGCAGGGTCACTACGATAGAGAGAGTTTCTTTGAGAGATGGCGTAAATTCCCTAGTGATATCATTGCTTGGCACGGGGGTGGCTAGAGTGATAAGGATGAAGGCCTCTGATCCTATGGTTAGGTGGAAAGGTGCACACCCACAGTCAGTTGGTTGGATGCAACTTGTAATAGATAATTATTCTCATACCCTGTGAAATTAAGTTGTAAATGTGTAATGAAAAGGGATATATTTTGAAGGACCCAGGGATGTGTATGTTTGATTAATGGTTATACCGTATCTCTTTATTCTCCTTTAAATTGTGTATTTAAGCAAGTATGGATTGGACATGTTTTATATTCGTAAATGCTTATGCCCTGTGGTGGCTTAAGCTAGATCCACGAACTGTGAGTTCATCGACCTTGGGCGATTTCACGTATGCATGTCGACACTCCTAATCATTCTGAATCCCTTGGGGGAGGGAGTCTATTAATGCTCAGGAGAGATAGTGCACGTATTCATAGGCTCTCTGCGAGGCAGGTAGAGACCGAGAACCACTTACGTTCTAGAGTTGAAGAATGAGCATAAGGGGTGAGTGGAAGGATTCTTCCAAGAGTTAAGTTCAAGGGAAAGAACACAAATCTCTTAAGCCTTTAAGAGCTAATGAATCTTAGGAAGAACAACGAGGTTGAAGTATCGAAAGTGAAGGACCCTTGTTTGGAAGACAAACGAATGAAATCTATTCAGAAGACGCTACAGTCTGTTGCGACCATCAGGTACGGGAAAGAGTGTGGGATTTAACCCTCGAGTCATTGGGACTTCATGATTTCGGTTAATTGAGCGAGTTCATCATAACAGAGGTAAAATCCCCAAAGTCTTGAAGTCCCAAAGTTAACTATGAGCCTTAGATATGAGGAGGCCCGGGAACCATCCCGACCGTCAGATCTAGGAGGTAGACAATAGTCAAGTTACCATAACTACCCATGACTTCAGAATCTGATAGCGAAGATGGATGCGAGCCGTTTAACGGGAGGAGAGGCGATCCAGGTCATCGGATCGACTCAAATACTCATTGGAGTTATCGAATCTGTTGAAGCTAGGTTTTAAATTTTTTACCTCTAAAACTAAAACTTTTCTCTTTCGGGATTCGACTTTTCATAAGGTATAATCCTCACTATTAGTCCAAAAGACCGGTACCGAAGTCCCAAAATGATTTCATTTCTTCATTATAATAAAATATAGAAAGCTCAAGTGTTATTAAAGTCTAGATGCATGTTCTATAAAGTACTTTAAATTGCGATAAATTAAAACCCTAAAGGAGTTAATAAACCATCTTTTAACCTTTTGGGATTTGGGGTTTACTCAGAACAATACATTTTTAATACATTTTGAATCGCAAAATCCCAATTCCCGATTTCCCGAAAGAAGTGGAAGTCAGTCTTAATACCAAATTTAACTAAAACTAATCCTATCGCGATTTCAGGATTTGTGGTTTAGTGGTAACATACCTCATGTAACCGCAATCCGTGAAACCCCAAAACACGAAGCCATGACTCAATACCGAAATTTAAAGAGAACTAACGTCATTTTAAAAATACATTTAATGGTAATCAAACTTCTTAGGTAATTTGTTTTTCGGTCTTCGTCAAACGATATTTTTTGAATTTTGATTTAAGAAGTGCTGAAATACGACCACATTAATAACGGATAGATCGGGATTTATGTGACACAAATGTGTATCTCATAAATATTCTCTACATTAAAGGTATTAAATTCTTGGCAGTTGCGTCATTACTTTTACCATAAAATGAGTTAAAAGAAAATTAGAGGTCTATGTTTTGAAACGTATTCTTTCTTTTTCTATCAGAAGTAAGTCACATCTAGCTGACCTTTCACACCTCTCTTCTGTGACAGGTTTTCGTTCCAATACAAAAGTCATGGCACCAAAGAAGGGACCCAAGAAGAGTGAAGATACATCTAATATTTCCAGCCTAGACGGGGATGTCATATCAGATACCACACCACATTCTATCGACTCAATTAAATCATGGAGACAAATTTATGAAAATCTAGACTGCGAGATAAAAAATTCCCCTAACGACTCCGAGAACCACCTTTGGGACATAACATAATTAGAACTTCACAAAATTGCAACATACCCACGGCTCATGGCATACAACGACATGATCAGTTGGGCTTTGGCCAAGGTTGATATTCCAACAAGAAGCATTTTAAATGATCAAGGGGCCATTATTGGCTCATTCAGACCTGAACATATCCAGGTTATGTACAAACTCTCACATAATCCTAAATTCATTTACAATGCCGAATTTATAGCTGAATTTCAGAGAAAGGAATGCACTGAGGCAGACCAAACTTACCTTGATTTAATCAAAGGCTAGTGGAGATGTCCGTCAAAGTTTAGAGATGATACCCATAGAATTTATGCCATAGCCTCTTTGAATGAGTACATGGTTTATGTAGCCATGGTGCTGTGAATACTCTTCAACAAAAATAATCCTTGTCATTTCCCCATAGAATGGGTGCGCTTTTTAGAAGAAGCATCAGAAGGATATAGTTTCAACTGGGACAAGATTTTGTTTGATAATATAGCCAAAGAGGTTTCAGATTACAGAGATGTAAGAGCCTGAGGTCAACTAGTGGATTTTACATGTCATCATACGTCATGGACACAATTTGTTTTATGAATCCATTCCCCCTGATGAATTGGAATTGGAACACAACCTGCCTTGAACCCATTCACGAATATCACTCTGAGTTGTGGGAAGAAAACGCAAAAAAATTGTTTTACGAAATTTTCCATTTTGTGGTGATACCAATGCATAAAATGTTTTTCGTCTATGACCCTCCTTGCATTTCTGAAGTATTTTCAAATAAACTCAAGCCAATAACAGACTGGTTCATTGAAGAAATCTTCTCCTACATCAGGGTTTATGGGTGTTCAATTACCCCTCATGCGCTTCCGAAATTCCTCCCAGATAGACTGGTGTGTAGGGAAGTAGCACACCAAATAGTAAAAGGTGGTATTAGAATAGAGCTAAAGGTAGATCAAAAGAAGTCATGACCAATTTTCCCTGTACACATTGGGAAATTTTCATTACAAAATTTGGGACATTCCAGAGTGGAAGCAGAAGCACTTGAAGAAGTTAAACTGTTAAATATTGAGTACAAAAGGCATGACCCTTATCAACTAGTGAACAAACACTTGATGCACTACAATATGAAAGCATACGAACATGAGGAGTCCCATTAGGATGACATGTTCAAAGGGACCAAGTCCTATAAATAAGTGTTAGAACAAGTATAGACACTGTCGTCTGACCTACAAGCCAGCTTTTGGACCTTCCAGAAGCACAGATGGAGTGGTCTACCTCAATTACTTCAAGGATAAGAGATCACCCTCCCCCAGGAGCAAGAAAGTGTTCCGCTAGGTTTCGAGCAGGAAGCACAGAAGAAGGGAAATCCCAAAAAATCCCTACAGGATACGGAAAGGCCTCCACCAAGCGAAAAGACCGAAGCAGAGAAAAGGTTAGGGAGACCTCCCAAGTCTGGTAATATTACTCCCTCTTTATCACCCAGTGTTGATGACAATACGCCTAAGGCAGTAGGAGGGAAAGGATCTATAGAGCTAGGGAGCCCCATAGCTTCATTAACCCCCCTACAGTCCACTTTTGGACTCCCACAAATAAGAGCTCTATTTGTTGATGACCTTACCTCCATTCCCATAGATGAGATTCCTCCTTTTGATTATTTTTTCAGTAGAAAAAGGAAGGCCCTCCTGAAACAAGAGATGCATAAGAAGGAGGGGAATATGGTTAAAAAACATAAAGTCTTGATAGACGGACAAAAATTTGAGGAAGAGGATTTCACTACAGAGATAGAAGGTTCCATGGGAGCCATGGCAACAACAAACTTTTTTACTGTTGGAGAAATAAGAACCATGATAAAGAAGAGTGATAAAATTATAACATAATTACAAGAGAAGTTAAAAAATGCTGAGGAAAACATTAGAGAAGAAATGATTAAAATCTTGGAGCAGACAAGAGCTGCGAAAAGGTTAGAGGTTCAATTACTCAAAACGAGCCTGGATGAAATGAGCCAGAAAATGTAAGCAAGTCAGCTACAGTTTACTCAGCAAAAGGAGCATGTAGAATAGTTACAAGCTATATTAATATTGATGGAAGGTCAAATTACAGATTTAAAATCTTTTCAGGCCCAATCATTGGAGGTACATTCGAAAATAGAAGTTGGACAACATAAATTAATTTCCAAGATAGAGATTATTCAGAATTACTTTCAAGAAGTAGATAATGCCTTTGATAATATTATCCTGAGGGAAAAAGAAGCCAAAGTAGTGAGGATTACTCTCCAAAAGGAAATTATATATTCGACAGGTGAAGAGGTATCCAAAACTATGAAAGTATCAGCCACAGAGCAAATCAGAGGCGACATCATGCTCAAACTATGGGAAACCAACATAATTGAAAGTAAAAGAATAGTCAAAGAAATAAGAGATGACCGTGAAGAAGTTTTTGATCTTCTAGACAAAGAGTCGTTAAATATTGGAAAAGGCAATTGTACAGGACTTCTGGGACAGATCAATATTCAAAGACATCAACTAAATTTTAGGGAAAATTTGAGTGAAATCCAAATGGAAATTTCACAACTAAGAAAAATGGATGTCACCCTAATAGACAGGTTGTTAGTTGAGCCTAACTTAAAGGTGCAGTTAATAAAGTTTGCAGATAAAGGAGTTTATGATCGTCTTTCCAAGATTTAGAGAAAGGTTTATCTGTTCGAGGCAAGAGATCTTCCAAAACCCCCCATAAATTTTACACAGTTCCTGGAGAGATGCATTAAATGTATTGAATCAAAAGAAGGAGAGTCATCAACAAAGTAAAAGTATTATTTGGAAGAGATTTACTTCCAAGGAAATGGAAAAGTAGAGAAGATCTTGAAAACGGTTTTGGATCTATTTTTTTAACAAATAGTTAGTCTCTAAGAATTAGGAAATCACCAACCGTCCTAAGATTGGTGGTTTTGTATAAATGTAATTTTTCAAGACTAAGAAATGGCTTTTTTATGGATGGATTGTGAAGAAAAAACTTCGTTTTGCCTGAATTAATATAATATAGATTGAAGATTCCAGATCTAGTCAAGCCTGAGTTATGGGTTTCTCTATTATTCTATTTTTATTTCATACTTTCGTTTGAAGTGTTTCATGTGGTAATTTCTATTATAGTGATTGAACAGTCAGATTATCTAATCGTTTGCAGTTTTTCCTCTATATCAGCTTTCAATAGATATAAGACCTACGAATGTTTTAGGACTCTAAAATTGTATGCTTCTACAAAGTTATCATCCCTTTTTCTCGTATTAACTTAAAATGAGATTCCTCTTAAATTGATGCCTCATTTTTGTTATACAACTACATGTTTCCTTTTCTTTCTTCATTCTGTGCACTGTCTCTTTTAAAATTGACTCAGATACTAGAAAAGGCATTTATTTTTGTTATACTATTGATTCATAATTTGGAAGTTCTGTTTTTATTAATTCGAACCAGAAATTTGCGACCCTTGAAAATATTCTTGATTTACAAAAAAGAAACCCTCATCTTTCATGACTGTTCCAGTTACTAGACAACCTAATATAGAACTCAGTCTATCAGATCATTCGAGCATTACATTAAACCTATTCAATACCATCTTACAAACAACAAATACATGGGTAGAACTTGAACATTCACGAGCTGCAATTGAAAGGGATATTAGCATTCAAGAACAATGGGAAGCTAGACAGAGACAATTAAGGAACCAACTGTGATCTCAGTTTCATTTAAACTAGTATTTTCACCCATTAATTGTCTCTACCTTTTCAGATGCCTTGAAAGTATACTTTAGATCCTTAAAGTATAAACTCAGGAACAACATCTTTTTGGCACCATTGCCGGGGACGAAGAAACAAATCTTTTTCCTGGGAAAAACGACATTGACACTTTCTTTCTTTGATAGTGAACAAAGATCGAAAAACCTTCTAATGCTACTTTTATCTTTCACTTGGTGAGTCCACATTTTTTTTTAAAACTGGATTCTAGCCAAAAGAACACTAGAAGGAACCCGGACAACAAGTAGACTTCGCCAGTTTATGATCCGAAAAAATATTTTAAAATCAAGAAGATCTCTTAGACAAATCATTTCGCCAACACATACTATCTGTCAAACTAATTCTACATGGTCGAACGTCAGAGGAATACTTGAGAGATATGTTTCCCTCCCCCTTTCAATCGATACATGCTCTTTTCCTGAATTCCACACTTCTACTACTGAATGCTTCGACGAATGTCCTGTGTATCCTGATTTAACCCCCGTCAATTCTTCGATATATTCGTCTTACAAGCCTAGAGAAACAAGTTTTTTTCATATTGGGCCTTCTTTTTCCAGTTTCATGTGCCTTGACGATCAGTTCCCCACAACCTTTCTTTCAAATTCAAGTACAACGCAAGTTTCAATCTCAAATCTATCAATGGCTACACACGAAGGTGCGGGGGATGGAGGCGGTGCTGTAGGTGGTGCCATAGGAGGAGCAACATACAGCCAAGTACCACTCCCTGGAATTTTTGCTAAGGTGGCTACCAGATATGCCCCTCTTGTTCTCTCGGTTCCCCTACATGACCTTCTAGAAAATTACATGAAAAATCTCCCGGAATTTACAGGGGAAGGTGATTTAACTGCACAAGAACACATCAATTTCTTTGACCAGTTTGTTGATATCCTAGGAATCGAACATGAAGATGTCTACTCTAGACTCTTAGTAAAAAATTTAAAAGGGTAGGTTAGAACCTGGTTCCGAGGTTTAGATGTGGGATCTTTAAGGTCATATGATGAACTCGAAAGTGCTTTCATCAGACAATGGGGAGAAAGAAAAGATCACCTCTATTATCTGAACGAATTCAAGGCTCTTAGAAAGAAACATTCTGAATCATTTCTTGAGTTCACCCAAGGATTTAATAAATTGTATAATAATATTCCCATCAAGGTCAAACCTTCTCATCTTGCAGCGAAAGTAACTTTCACTGGAGCTTTCGACCCTGATTTCGCCCTACTATTAAGAGAGAGGAGATCTGTAGACCTCACCAAGATGCAAGATGATGCCCTAGAAATTGAATCAAACATGATGGCTTTAGGAAAGCTAAAAGACAAAATAGAGACTGGGAACAAAGAAACCAGAAGATACCGAGAACAAGGAGGATCTTCAGGGTCAGGAAGATCTTCGGGAGACAAAATGGACGACATGGCTAGGATAATTAAAGAGTTGTCTAATAAGATTTAAAAAATGGAATTAGATCAGACAAAAAAGACCATTTGCCCAGAAAGGATTTCAGAAGGAATCCCAATCCTCAAGTCCCACAAAGACAGATTAAGAATGAGGATTAGAAAATCCCAACCACCATCAAGAGTGAAAAATTCATTGGAGAGGAAGGTTTAGAAGATTTCAAGGAATTAGAGGAAGATATAAACAATTTGGGTGATGATGAGCCACAACCCTATTTATCGAGACAAGATTATGAAAAAATATTAAATAAAGAAAATAGCTTGGAAAATGACCTAAACAGTAGTACTTCTGAAGATTTGACCTACCAGGGTATTGCCGACGGTATAATGGCCAAGCTTCAACATAAGTACAATCTAAGGCCTAGAAACAGGAGTGTTGCAATCACCCAGATGAAAAATATATTGCCAAGGAGTGAGACATATGAGATAGTTTCAAAAAATGTTGAAAAGTAGACTAAAAAAACTAACATAGCAGACACACAGCCTACCAAGACTAAGGTGTCTAAAACACCCACAGTCAAAACACATAAAGCGAAAGTTCCTGCAATGGAAACAAAACCTTCACCACAAAGGAAAGTTGATAAGAAGGGGACCGAAGCTAAAACCATAGAGAATGAAAAAATTGCGGGGAGTTTCAATATGGAAAATGAAATAAATAAAATCAAGATTCCCATACCTCTTGTTGAGCTGGAAAAAAACACCATCTACAGAAAAAAAATCGCCAAGATGATTAGTTTTTCGGAAGATGAAAGCCAAGATGATGTCATTAACTTAGAAGATGACAAACCAAATATAATTTTGGGTCCTCATTTCGAAGGTGCTAAAGACACCGTTTCCCCCTTCTACATCATGTTAACCCTGTTTGACCAACTACTCCACAACTGTATGCTCGATTCTGGAGCATCCCATAATGTAATTCCTAAATCCATTATGGATAAATTGGGTCTCGAAATTACTAGGCCTTATGGAGATTTATATTCTTTCGATTCTAGAAAAGTTAAATGTATAGGCATGATTAAAGACTTGGTGGTAAATCTAGCTCAAATACTTGTGAAAAGCATTCTCATGGACATAGTAGTCACTGATATCCCTCCAAAATATGGTATGTTTTTATCTAGATCCTAGGGTGCCAAGCTTGGGGGGTCCCTCCAACTTGACATGACATATGCTACGATCCTAGTTTTTGGAGGACAGTTCACACGCCTGTACAGAGAGACCATGTTAGCGTTCACAGTAAGTGATCCATGCAACCTGAATAATCACCCTGTATATATTTTTGATCAGGATCTGGGTAATTGTATCTTATCCATTGACGGTGAAATTGTTTTAGGTATAGATGAAAGTTGTACAGAAGAAAAAATAGAAAAAGAAAAAAATAAACAAAATGTATATAGCACTGGTGTGTCGAAGATGTTTTTTGATGGTGCTTCATCTTACCTTGGAGCCGGAGCAGGGGCACTCCTTGTAGCCCCTGATAATCAATTCATAATCCCTTTTTCCTATAGACTCCAATGGAATGTGGACCACACTAATAATGTATGTGAGTATGAAGCCTTAGTATTAGGGTTGGAAGCCGCTAGGAGAATGAAAATAAAAAACCTCGAAATATTTGGTGATGCCAAGTTAATCGTAAAACAGGTAAACCGACAGTACCAGTCCGAACATCCTAGGATGAGGTATTACAGGAATTGCATCTGGGATATGATCTAAAATTTCTTCTCCTCTGTCAAAGTCCACTACATTCCAAGAACTGAAAACCAATAGGCCGATGTGTTAGCCAAAGAAGCCTCAACCTTCACACCTCCCATTGCATTCAAACTAAAATATCATATACAAATGAGACATCGACCTTCCATACCCAATAACATACATCACTGGAAAGTTTTTGAGGATGATGAACAACTGCGTAAATTTTTAGAATCGATAGACGAGTTTTCCGAAACTCATGCCAACCAAGAAAACCAAAATGATCCTGTTTGGATCATGCAGTAAGGGGAAGAATCCCAATAATTTCACGATAAAATTGCCAATCATCGAATGCTTGTTCTAAAAAATAACTAGATCCCCCAGGGCCTGATTCCCTTGGAAAGGTTATTTAATCAAGACGATATCCCATTAATATCCACCTTACAACCTCAACCTGAAGAGGTTGAGGACTGTGACATAGGTACTAAACAAAACCCTCGATTGGTGAAACTGTCCAAATACCTATCCCCATAAAACAAAAGTAAATACGTTGAGTTGCTTAGAAAGTATAAAGACATTTTTGCTTGGCCTTACAACGAATTGAGAACTTATGATACTTCTATAATTGAACATAAAATTCCTTTGAAACCTGGTGTCAAACCTTTTAAACAAAAACTCAGATAGATAAACCCTATTCTGCTACCAGTAATAGAAAAAGAGGTCAAAAAAATCTTAGACGCCAAAATCATCGTCCCACTAAGATATTCTGAGTGGGTAGCTAATCTAGTCCCAGTAAGAAAGAAAAATGGTGAAATCAGACTGTGTGTTGATTTTAGAAACTTGAACCGATCATCACTCAAACATAATTATCCGTTGCCTAAGATGGACCACATTATAGAGAGAGAAGTTGGAGCTAACATAATGTCAATGATTGATGGGTTTTCAGGTTACAATCAGATTGCAGTACACCATGATGATAAGGAAAAAATGACTTTCACCACCCCTTGGGGTACCTTCATGTACGATAAAATGCCTTTTGGCTTGATGAATGCAGGGGAAACCTTCCAATGAGCCATGGACATCACCTTCTTGGGTGAGAAAGATAAATTCATTGTTATCTATCTCGATGACTTGACCATTTTTTCATAATCTGATGCAGAACATCTAGTACACCTGAAGCAAACTTTTGAGAAATGCTATAAATTTGGTTTGTCCCTCAATCCCAAAAAATCTCATTTTTCTATGTAAGAAGGTAAGCTATTGGGTCATGTAGTTTCAAGAGATGAAATCAAAATCGATCCTAAAATAATTGAGGCAATAGATACTATAAATATCCCTAGAAATGTAAAAGAAATCCAATCCTTCCTAGGAAAAATAAATTTCTTGAGAAGATTTATCCCTAACTTCGCTGAAATTGTGAAGCTAATCACAGATATGTTGAAAAAGAAAAGTGAGATGAAGTGGGCAAGTGAAGCCAAAGCATATTTTCAATGAATCAAAAAATTTATCAGTGAAGCGCCAGTCTTAGCAAGTCCTGATTACATAAAATAATTTCTGATTTTTTCCTTCACATCCGAACACACTATCGTGGCTTTGTTGTTACAAAAAAACAAAGAAGGCTTTGAACAACCCATTGTTTTTTTAAGTAAAAGTATGAGAGATGCCGAGTTGAAATATAATATACTAGAAAAACAAGCTTATGCAATGGTAAAGGCCCTCAAGGCCTTCAGAACGTACGCATTACATTCGAAGATCATAGCCTATGTTCCTAAAAGCTCCGTCAAAGACATATTGGTTCAGTCAGATAGTGATGGGAGAAGAGGCAGATGGCTAGCTAAGATTCAGGTGTTCGATCTTGAATTCAAACCAAAAAAAATCATTAAAGGCCAAGGTTTGGATAATTTGTTGGCCGAATCCAACTTGCAGGCACTTGGAATAAATCAGATACAAGAAGACGAGAGTGTTCTAGAGATAAATGAACTCGATTTCTCTACACCTACGGTTGAGATTGAAGACAGGTTTTCTTCTTCAATCTGGTATCATGATATTATTTCTTATCTATTGAATCTTCAATGTCCTAGTGAATTAACCCCATATAAATCCAAGACACTAAAGTTGCATGCTATAAAATATTGTATTATAGATGAAAAACTATTTTGGAAGGACTCCCTGGGTTTCTTGCCGAGCTACTTAGTCGAGACCGAAACCAAAAAGGTTATAGATGAGTTCCATGAGGGAGTATGTGGAGGAAACCACACTTTGAGAGCCACACCTTATAAAATCCTCAGAGCTAGATATTATTGGCCCAAACTTTTCACAGATGTAAACACCAAAGTCCGAACTTATGTTCCCTATTAGTTGTTTACAGGTAAACAAAAATTCCCAGCTTTACCTCTAATTCCAGTTAAAGACGAAGCCCCTTTTTAGCAGTGGGGCCTCGATTTTATCAGAGAGATTCACCCACATTTCAGTGCTTATTACAGGTGGACTCTAACCACAACGGACTATTTTACTAAGTGGGTGGAAGCTATTCCCACGAGAAGCATGATTGACACAGTTGTAATCAACTTTATGGAAGAAAACATTTTATCCAGATTCAACTTTCCCTGAAAAATAGTCACTGACAATGCACAAGCATTCAAATTGATGGCTATGGTAAGATTTTTCCAAAAATTCAGCATCATATTAGGACACTCCACAACTTATTATCCGCAGGGAAACGGTTTAGCTGAATCATCTAACAAAAGTCTAACAATTGTGATAAAAAAAATATTGACTGACAACAAGAAGACGTGGCATATTCATTTGAAATACGCTCTATGGGCCAACAGGATAAGTACCAAAAGGGAGATTGGAATGTCCCCTTTTCATATGGTTTATGGTACCAATGTTATTTTACCAATCAATCTAGCTCTACCTGTAATGAAAATTTGGCAATATTCAAACGAAGAACCTAACGACATTACCAAGAGAGAAAACCATTTGGTCGAAGTTCAACAAAATAGGATTGAATTAAATGAAAATTTGTAGAGATATTAGGATAAGATGAAGGATTTGTTTGATCAGAAGGCTAAGGATAGAGATTTCCTCCCTGGAGATCCGGTACTAAAATGGGAAGCCAGAAGAGAAGACGCTGGCAAACACGAAAAATTTGACTTGATCTAATCTGGCCCTTATAGAGTCTCGGCCTCAAAAGGAGAAAATGTTTTTTCATTAGAAAATCTAAATGGAGATATTCTAAGCGCCCCTGTAAATGGGTGATATCTTAAACACTACATGCAGTAATATGTTTTCAAACTTTCATTGTATATACCAATTTGTTTTCACGTTTTCTTTAT
>JZKD02S0474371.1:199196-214106 GCA_000966675.3 Picea glauca
GTGTGTGATTGTTTATTTATTACTGCTCATTATTGGATAATAATTCTACATTGATATAACATTTGAAGAAAAATGATTATAATTACGTTATCACTGATTCACCCCCCCTCTCAGTGATCCAACATTTGGAAGAACTTTACTTCCAAGGAAATGGAAAAATAGAGAAGATCATGAAAACAGTTTTGGATCTATTTCTTAACAAATAGTTAGTCTCAAAGAATTAGGAAATCACCAACCATCCTAAGATTGGTGGTTTTGTATAAATGTAATTTTTCAAGACTAAGAAAGGGATTTTTTCTGGATGGATTGTGAAGAAAAAACTTCGTTTTGCCTGAATTAATATAATATAGATTGAAGATTCCAGATCTCGTCAAGCCCGAGTTATGTGTTTCTCTGTCATTCTATTTTTATTTCATACTTTTGTTTGAGGTGTTTCATGTGGTAATTTCTATTATAGTGATTGAACAACCAGATTATCTAATCGTTTGCAGTTTTTCCTCTGTATCAGCTTTCAATGGATATAAGACCTATGAACGTTTTAGGACTCTGAAATTGTATGCTTCTGCAAAGTTATCACTTTTTCTTGTATTAACTTAAAATGAGATTCCTCTTAAATTGATGCCTCATTTTTGTTATACAACTACATGTTTCCTTTTCTTTCTTCATTCCGTGCACTGTCTCTTTTAAAATTGACTTAGATACTAGAAAAGGTCTTTATTTTTGTTATACTAATGATTCATAATTTGGAAGTTCTATTTTTATTAATTCGAACCAGAAATTTGTGACCCTTGAAAATATTCTTGATTTACAAAAAAAAACCCTCAGCTTTCATGACTGTTCCAGTTACCAGACAACCTAATATAGAACCTGGTCTATTAGATCATATGAGCATTGCATTAAACATATTCAATACCATCTTACAAACAACAAATACACAGGTAGAACTTGAACATTCATGGGCTGCAATTGAAAGGGATATTAGCATTCAAGAATAATGGGAAGCTAGATAGAGACAGTTAAGGAACCAACTGTGATCTTGGTTTCCTTTAAACTAGTCTTTTCACCCATTAATTATCTCTACCTTTTCAGATGCCTTGATGGTATACTTTAGAGACTTAAAGTACAAACTCAGGAACAACAAAATCAAACACGAGCCACTCGATTTAATTGACGATTGGGAATCATTACAGAGTGCAAAGGTGAATTTAGTGGACTTGCTAGTTCACGACCCACAATCAACCCATGTCGTTGATCTCATTGGGGATGGAAAATCAACAACTAGGATTCGACTAGAGTCGAGCGAGCACTTCTCAGACTGCAGAGGTGGGACCCTGCAATCACTGTGAACCGTCAATCTATGAATGGAGATCGAGGGTGGGGAATAATTGTGGAGTGCGAAGGCAAAAGTAGCAGACGTGCTAGTTCACGGCCCACAATTCACCATTTCCATTGATCTCGTTGGGATGAAATATCAATGACTCTAGTTCGACCAGATTGGGCGAGTACTTCCATATTGTGAAGGTTGAGCTCTCTGATAAAGAGCACCATGTTGGGACCCCGCAATTGTTTTGAAACGTTGATCGATCGACAGCTTAGTATCGGTCGGATCATGAATGCTAGACCCTGAATAGTTGTGATATGGGTGGTCGTGAGCCCTTTTGGAAATCTGTGGAGTAATGGAGTCCCTCGGTACCATTGTTCCAAGAGAATCGAAAATATTAGAAGAGATAACATTTTCAAGAGCGAAGACGGGAACCAAGATAGTTAGACTTGTAGGAGGAGTGGAGGTTGAGGCCTTTGAACATCTACCAAAATTTTTCAAGTTAGAAGAATTCAAAATCTTAGTAGGAGGAGCAACAACAACTGCCATATCAGTTGCGGGGAGAATCCTGGACCGTTAGATCAATGTCCAAAGAAGCAGAGGAGAAGCGTTGGGAAGGAATAGATCCTAATCATTGGATCTAAGTGCAAAGGGATGTTAGTTCTCTAATATAAGGTAAAGTGCACATTTTTTAATGCTTTTGTGCATGGGAGGGTTGATTGGCCAAGGTCCTGAAGTCTCGAAGTGAATTGGGACCATTCAATGCCAAGAGGGACAAGTGGCACAATATCTACAAATCCTGAGTGAGAGCTTGTGGTCAATGAGAGAGAGAAATCACCGAAGACCTGAAGTAGATCTTGACCATTGATCGCTAGGAGACATGTGTCAGTAGATCAATAAATCTAGAGAAATCACTTCGAGAGTTTCATTCGAGATTTGAAACTGTTGAAGCTGGAGAGCCGAAGAGGTGAAGTGAATGTCAACCGTCAAATTGAAAGGGACAAGTGGTAGATATGTATTGTCCTTGGGTGAAAGCAATCCGAATACCTAAAGAGAATCTGGACCGTCATATCCAGAGGGAATGTGGTGATTTATCATGAACTTCGGGTGAAAACACTCCAGGAGAACACGATGGATAAGATTTTAAAATCGTCGAAGTCCGAACAACCGAAGCAGCTGGGAGTCGTCGATTTGAAGGAGGACACATGTCACCAAATCAAAAAATATGGATAGAACATTCCAAAGGAAACGAAGCAAGGAGGATTTGAATTTTGAGATGTTTGAAGGCTGAAGTCCCAAAGCGAACGATAGCCATTGATTTAAAGTAGACACGTGGTGCTAGATTTAACACTCTAGGTATGAAATACTCTGGAGGAAAGTAGAGGGTGAGAGCATCAGAGTCCCGAAGTGGAATCTCAACCATTGATCGAGAAGGGGGTTGAAGGTCGTTGATCTAGTCTTGGTTGAAAAGTGCTAAAGACCCAAAGTGGATCCAGGTCGTTGATCATCAGGAGGGGTACATGTCGATAGATTGGTGTCTACATGTGAATCACACTGGGGTTTTAGTTGAGAATTGAGATTGCTGAACTCCGAAGACCCGAAGTGAATCTGGACCATCTGATCCAGAAGAAACGTGGCATAAATATATGGACTCTGGGTAAAGTCTCAAAGTAATTCATAGCAACCAAATTAAGGGGGACCTAACATGAATCTGTGGATTTTAGGTAAATAATCGAAGTAAGCTTCGATCGTTTGATTCAAGTGGACACATGACAAAAATATGCATACTTCAAGGGGAATTAAAATTTGAGACTTGAGACACCCGAAGTATGGAATCACGAAGTGATAAAAACCATTGTTTAAAGAGGACACGTGGTAGGATATTTGTCACTACGAGAGAAGGTAAGGGTTGAGAGTTGAAACTCTCAAAACCCAAATCATGAAATAAATCACAGTCATTGATTTAGAAAGGTTAGATATGATCTGTAGATTCAGAAAGGATAGATCTGACCCATCAAGTACAGAAGCACCATCAAGTTTGTGAGATCAACAATCCCATCACATTGTAGGGACCGAAGGTGCACGAACTTTAAAAAGTTGAGGGCGGGTCGCAATCCAGACCACAGTTTTGGAGAAAGGACACGTGGAGGCTCAAGGTGTATTGCAGGGAGAAAAGTTGTTTGGTTTCAAACCACCCTTGGTCATTCCCACAATCACATGGTTACGTAAGGCCATCACACAAGGTCATATGAAGGAAGGGGTTTATTAGAAAATGAGCTAGTGCCCAGACTTTGCGATTCCGCAGGCACAAAGAGGAGGGTTGCAGGTATCTTTAGACCCGCACCAGGAAGTCAAAAGGGTCTGGGTCTAATTACAGAACGAGATCATCAAGGTCTTAGAGAGTCGTTTGGCTCCGGAATCGAAGATCCTCGACCAGAAGGTCGGACTGGTTCCCCGACCTTCCAAATTAGAAAGCATGGATGGAGAATCTATCCTTTAGGAAAAGAAAAAAAATTATGCCTCGTCGTGGGTGTGTTACACTGTCATGATCCACATCTCTCATATTCCTGTAAAAATTGAGAACATATATATCAGTGTGTATTGTTTTCCTGAAGAAATTCAGATCTACACCAATATCTTTAAATAATTTCATGATGTATTCACTTGGTTGTATGCAGAGATGTCAGGGATTGACCCCAACATTATCAAACATGATATTAAAACCTATCCAGATGTTGAACATGTTCGACAACATATTAGTGATGTTAATTCTAGGAAGGCCCCTGCTATTAAGGGAGAGGTAGAGAAGATACTTAATGTTGGTTTCATCTACCTCGTTCCCTTGACTGAATGGGTGTCTAACCATGTTCCCATAAATAAAAGGAAAGAATCCATCCGTGTATGTATGGATTTTCAAGACCTAAACAAGGATTCTACTAAAGATAATTCTTGACTCCTTTCATTGAACAAATTCTTAATGAGTGCATGGGAAACAAAGTCTTTTCTTTTATGGATGGATTTTAAAGGTATAATCAAATTCAAATGAAACCAGAGGATCAACATAAGATGTCATTTATTTGTCCTTGGGGTACTTTTGCATACCAGAAAATTTCTTTCGGCCTTAAAAACATCGAAGCAACCTTCCAACATGAAATGACCTTTGATTTTCACAATCTCAAGCATATTGTCTAAGCTTACCTAGATGATCTTGTTGCTCACTCTTGCAAGAGAGTAGATCACTCTAATCACCTTCGATTAGTATTTGAGAGATTTAATTACTATTGCATTCGGTTGAACTCTCACAAGTGCATATTCTATGTTAGGTATGGCCAAATTTTAGGATTATTAGTGTCTAAGAATGGGATCATGGTAGATCCTATGAATGTTGAGGAAACACTTCAATTTCCACCCCCATGCAACATTAGACAACTTCAAAGTTTACATGAAAAGGCTAATTTATTATGTCTATTCACAGTGAAATATGCCAATTTAAATAAGGGTTTCGTGCGTCTTTTGAAGAAGGATACTTTGTTTATATGGGATGAGTGAGACCAGGAATCCTTCGATGCTCATAAGAAATATTTGGTATTGACACCTCTATTGAAGCCTCAAGACTAAATTATAGACTATTTGTTTTATACCATCGTGTCTGAAGGGACGGTTGGGATGGTTTTGGTCCAGGAGGATGATGAGATTCATGAGCACATTGTATACTATCTAAGTCGAAACCTAGTCAATCCTGAACTTCAATACTCTCATGTAGAGAAACTAACCTTGGTCATCGTACATGAACTTCAAAGATTACAACATTATACATTACTTTGAAAAACTGTCGTAGTTGTGTATATCAATCCATTTCAATATGTCCTCACCATGCGTATCATAGGGGGGAAATACAATAAGTGGATTGTTATTTTTCAAGAATTGATCTCGATTTCGCTTCAACGAAGTCTAAGAAATTGCTATTTTTTGTCGAGTTGATATTGGACTTCCCTCCACTAGACAAGGACATTTTTCATGATGATTTTTTCGCAGATGAACATATCTTCCTTATCTCATCTTCAGACCCCTCGTATGGATACATTCTAATTTATATTCAAATATTGAAGGTACCCCAACATTTGTCAAGAGATGATTGATGACGTATATGTCATCATGCTAAAAAATACCTCATCATCGACGACACTTTGTATTTTTGAGGAGTAGATAATATTTTACATTGTTTCTTGACTCACGAGGAAGCTGAGTTTGTTATCAATGAATGTCACAGTGGGGCTTGTGGTGGTCATTTAACCAGTCTTACGAAAACCCAAAAAATATTGTGAGCTGGTCATTTTTGGTTGTCAATTTTTAAAGGTTATGTTGAAGCAGTCAAGAAATGTCACCCTTTCCAGGTGTTCACTCGAAAAATGTGCTCGCACCTATCCCCTCTTCACCCAGTCGTCACTATTGGTTCCTTCACCAAGTGGGGGTAGATTTTATGGACTGTAAACTAGCTTTGGCTAGGGGGCACCAACATATTATCGTGGTCATGGATTGCTTTAATAAATGGGTAGAGGCCATGCCTACCATTAAATATTATTGTAAGACTGTATCATTCTTCACATTCAACCAAATTATAGCCTAGTTTGGAATCCCAAGAGATATTGTCATCAATCATGGTAGTCACTTTGAAAATGAAATGATGAAATAGTTAGCATCAAAACTGGGGTTTAAGCACAATCATTCTTCTCCCTATTATCCCCAAGAAAATGGATAAGTAGAGGTGGTGAATAAATCTCTCAAGACCATCTTGCAAAAAAAATTCAGCCAGAGTAAATTTGACTGGCATCTGATGCTTTACCCTACACTTTGGGAATATTGAACCTTGGTAAAGAATTCCAATAGTTTCTCTCCTTTTTAGTTAGTACATGGAGTGGAGTTGATTCTTTTGATTGAATGTGAATCTCTTCTCTTAATTTGTCAATTGAGGTCCTACCTGACACATTCGATCTTTAGGAATGCCTCGTACACCTGGAGCGTGTTGATGAGCAATGTCGAGATGCCTCTACGACCATTGAGGAAAATAAATGATGTGTTAAGGTTCAATATGATAATTCTTTCTATCCTCAACAATACATTGAGGGTGACTTGGTTCTCCTATATGACCAAGCCAAAGAATTGTTGGGGATTGTGCTAGTCATCATACATGGAACATGGCTTCCGCCACTTGGGTCATTTACTCACTCGTGGGCCAACTAGTGTCTTCAGGTGGAATTTGTCTGGAGCCATGAACGAATAATGTGGTTGAGTATAGTGTCTCTATAGAGCTATTACGTGATTCCATTTCATGTAGTTTTTGGTATTTAGATATTTTCCTAGACTCCTAGTTAGTCCTATGCCATTTGAACAACAGTTACCGTGTGCGAGATCCTACTCTACTCTGACGATTCCTACAGGTACGAATTTTGGAATGATACTTTGATTTTCTTACTTATAATCACATACCTAGAAGTTCTAATCATGTATCTAATGCATATGCTAATTATATTTTAGATTGGAATTTGTCACATAACTAAGAAAAGAAAACACATTCATGCATGTACACATTGTAACATGTAAATCCAAAGAGATTTTTTTTTTTTATATTTCATCCTTTCAAGTTAAAAAAATATGGTGTCATGGTAAAAAATGGGGCTCACACCCTCAAAATACACATATGGTTGGTATATAATATGACCATGGAATCTACTTCTATGGCACTAGATTTGTATCATGAAAACACACTACGAAATTTCCGAGACTCCAAAATATTCACACCCATGCATGGGGTACACCCACCACCTACCACTGCATCACCTTTGGTAGATCCTCCACTTCAACCATAGGAATCTTGTGTGTCAATCGAGATAGGTTCCCCTACACATTATGCATCACTCTCTCTACAACTCTGCCCGCTTTCTCGTCTCCTCGTCCCCTTCGATGATTTCATGGGAATCCCTATGGTTTTCATGGAACTACATTTGTGTAATAAAGAAAATTGTTAATACTTGATACCATACAAAATATTTTCATTTTTTATTTTTATTGAAAAACACACAAAAAATGAAATATATAAAAAAAAATCTTACCAATATCACTGTAGGAGGAACCTGGTGGAAAAAGGCATTTCTGGATCCCCTCTGTATTTGATCCCGCCGAAAGGGTAGTGATCAATGGATATTACTTGTCTGTGCCACCAGAAAAAGAACTCATCATTGTAGGGGGTTGGCACCCTACCACCTCCTAGCTGCCTCATCATGTTGGTCCACCATGACATGGCTAGATTGCACTATCCATGTGGAGTAATAACTACTGTAGGGCTCAAGACTAGAACCCTTATTACACATTATTTTCATCATCCCTATGACCATTAATGATGTAAACCTATCTGTTGCCTTTAGAGGGGTCACTGGCCTGAGTTCCTGAAGAGAGAAGGGAGAAGAACTTTTCCTGAGAAAAGAAGTTGCATTTTCCTTTGTAAAAACCTTATAAAAAAGGAAGTTCACAGGGTGCATTATAGCTAGGGTGTGAGAATGCCTGATTCTCACAGGCTGCATCATAGTTAGGTCATGAGGATTTCGCAGTCTACTCTATAGATAGGGTGCGAGAATGCTTACACGTGGGAAAAACAAGCGTTTTCTCGAAGCTTCTAGAAGGAGAAACTTCCATGGTGAGGTGGCATCCGAATGGTTTGGATCTTACTCACTTTCAAGATTTAGTGGGATCATCCTAACCTCCTCACCTTATCCTCTTCAGCTTATAAAAGGAGAGGATCTCTCATGGAGAGGGGCTAAGTTGGATTTGGCTTGGAATTATTATCTTGGTTGGAGTGTCTTTGAGTTTTGCCTTTGTCAAGATAGGTTGTGAATATTATCAAATATATGCTTTCAGAATTCTTGGAGTGGAAGTGTGTGGAGAATGAAGGAAAGTTGGAAGGGACCTTATGACATCAAGGCCATGGTTTTAATCTCTCTTTCACATTTAATATGATACAGTAATATGATTCTTTCCTATAAAGCTGGTTGTGTTTTATTGTATGATTCCTTGATCACATAAATAGGTTTATATTTGGTTTATGCTATGCCTATCACTTTGGTTGGTTGTGTTATTTTGCAGGTTCATCATTGTATGAGTGTTGGAATGAAGCTAGGATGGCGATGGGGAGAAGAAGCGACATTTAAACAGTATGTCACCTATCCCTCTTTAGTTAGTAAATTCAATATCTAAAACTTAAGGAAAGCATCATGTTCTAGAGTGTTTTGTTTTAGATCTAGGTGGATCTAGGGAGATCAGTTAGTGTCTGCACCTATCCATTTATCCGATAAAAAAATTGGCAACCATACTGGGGAATGGATTGTTTCCTAGTTCATCTAGTTTCCCTTGCCTTGATTGCTTGTTTTCTAGTTTCTGAGTCTGTGGGACATCCATCCAGACTCTCTGGATCTAGAAGTTCACTTAGATTCCCTATCCTTTTTCAATTTTCTTTTTTTGATTACAGACATTCTCGCATTGTACCTCTCCGTGGCCTGCAATAATCATTGATGTTCGCACCCCGCTGTTAGATCCAGTGCAAACTTCTCACACCCTACCAATGTCTAGCCTGCAAGAATACCTAATTCTCTTACTGTACTCTACTGCTAGGCTGCGAACTTGTTTGTAAACTTTTTTGGATTGGGTCTTGTTATCTTTTGATGTCCAGTTTTTCTTTGATTAGCTAGATTGAACTTTTGGAGCCTATATTGACCTGTTTACAGTCTGCTTGAAATTCTTTGAGTTTCTTTTAACCATCTTTGCTTTGTTTGGTTTTGAAGGATTAGTCTCTTTCTTTGAGTGTCTTTCAATTACAAAGTGTGTGTTTTCTTTAGAATTGTTTAGGGAAAGATCAGATTTCTTTTGAATAGTTCACTTTAAAAGAAAAATTTTGGTTTAGGTTTCTTTGTTTTAACAAAGTTCATTATTGCTTTTAGTAAAATTTTTGAAACAAAAAGATTTAATTTCTTTCTTTATATTAGATTGGGGGCATCCTTGCATTTGAAGTAGTGGAATCGTGCATTGGTGTACAGTCTTTTCTGCTCATTTCTTGAGAATATTGATATTGATGAGTTTTAAGATTTTGGGACATTGTGCATCCGGGAATGATAAATGTTTTCTCCTTCTCGTAAGATAGCTTTCATTGAAATAAAAAGATTGCATATTCATCTCTTTTCATAAATTTAGAGTCGGTAAAAAATCCATATTATTCACGCCATTTTCCTTTTGAGTAACAACTTCCATTAAATAAAGCGCTTATAAAAATTGATTAGACATTTTTTATACTTTCTGGTAGCAAACCTACATTAGATTAGTTATAGGGATTTGGAATAGGTGTGAAATATAACTTTCCAAAGTTGCAAATAAACATAGAGTCTTGAGTTAGGGAGCAGTTAAATCCACTTATTACATTTTTTCCTGGGAAGCCCTTCTACCACAAGGATCAATCATGAGGTTTCATTGAGACTGGCATAGTTACTCACCCTTCTTTGTTGGTCTTGGTGTAGGGATTGCACGTATTATGGGGGTCATTTGAAGGTATACCCACAATGATGAGTGGAATCCTTTCAAGTTGATTTTGGGCTATATACCCTGCCCTTGTGTGTGGATCGGACTATTGACTATTTCCCGAGGCATCATTGTAGTAATTGGTAACCTTAGTGGCCTATCTCTCTAGGTTCTTTACACGAGGTGATTGTGGAAGGGCAAGTCTTCATGGTACCTGGAATCGACATTGGCCAAACTCACTCGGTCTCCTTGGAGGGTATACCCATGATTATGTGTGGGAGCTTGCACCAGGGTGTAAGTCCATTAAGCAGGTCGTTAATGTAACTTTTCCACCCGCTCTATCTCAACCCCTTCTTACATTGTTCTTGCAATGTTGGATTTCATCACCAAATAGTGCGTTCATTGTGAGAAGGTTTTGTTTGCTTGCTTGATTACTATATTTTTAGCGTGTGCTATTTGTTTTCCCTAGAGGAATCTAGATTGGATATTTATTTAATGGAGTTAGTTTCCAGAATGACCAATGAAGGAACCCCTGATCCAGGGGAACCTTTTGTTTTTCCTTCTTACGAAAACATTGGTCCTCCTCATATCTCTACTTTGATCCTTCCAGGTCTCATGATTGGATTATCGATATGGTTTTTTTACACTAAGGTAATCCTGAATGCAGTTAGTGCTTCAGTAGCAAGAACTTCCCCCCAAGAGCATAAACCTCATGTTGATCCTTCACCTTCTTCACCAGTAAGGTCTTCTTCACCTTCTTCACTTGCAAGGTCACCTTTCATTTCATCTTCTTCGTCGAGTGAAAGTTCTGAAGCTAGTAACCCGATGAATAAGAAGAAGAAGAAAAGAAATATTAAGAAGAATAAAGATAAGAGAGGGTCAAAACTTCCAATCATTGTCAAACATGTTGGAAAACAATCAATTATTGTTAATCGTGATGGGAGTGTTGATGATGTCAAGGTCACCCAAACAACTCCTAAGCCCAAGTACCCTTGCAGGATTTTTAAGGGTAGCCATCTTCTTAAGGATTACCCTGGTTTATCCAAGGTTATAGAAGCTTGGTCTATGCACCCTCGCCAACTTGTGTCATTAGCCTCTGAACAACATGTTGATGACCTCCCATCAACTAGTCACGATATAGTTGGGAAGAAGAAAAGTAGATTCAAGTTCCTGTGTATGTTATGCAAAGGGCATAATCTAACTCATCTTTGTCCTTGTATGGAAGAAGCCTTGAAATTACTAGAAGACATGACTGTTTCACAGCCTCAACTTCCAGCTGCTTATCGCAAGCTTTATCTCAACCCACCTATAGTTGATGGAATGATCAATCTGGTTCCCTTGTCGGTCAGTTTGGTTGATCAAGTGGTCAATCTGGTGACGTCCTTAATTGAACCAATTGACAAAGTGGTCGATCCGATCCCATACTCGATTGATCCCACTCTCCCTTTAGAGAGTGTTAACAAAGTGGTAGATCCGATCCCATCCTTGGTCGATCCCACTCTCCTGTTAGAGAGTGTCACCCATGTGGTCAATTTGTTTCCATCCGTCGACCCCATTCTCTCCTTGGAGAATGAAAATCAAGTGGCCAATCTGATCCCTCCATCGGTCGATCCTACTCTCCTGCTAGAGAGTAAACTCAATACTGCCCATGTTTTTCTCATTCATATAGAATCTCCCATGCCGAGGGGTATTCCTCCTTCTCCCGTAGGAACCCCTCCAAGTAATGAGGCCATCCGTTTTGATTGGGGTGTGCTAACTGGACCTCATCCTCCCTCTCACATTCCTTTCCAAATTACAGTGCAAGTTTGTGGCCGGGACATTCCTCAGACATTGATAGATGAAGGTGCATTCGTTATCATTTTGTCCTCTTTTGCTTGGAAAGCTTTAGGTTGTCCTCAGCTTGCGTCGATTATGCAAAATCTGTTAGCTTTTAACATAAGAACTGATCAACCTTTAGGGGCCCTTCCTTAGTTTCCTGTAACTTTGGGAGGGAAAGCTGTCTTTATTGATGTCATGGTCATCCAAGACCCCTTGGATTTTTCTTTACTCCTTGGGCGAGATTATGTCTATGCCATGAAAGATATTGTGTCTACTCTTTTTTGTGTGATATCTTTCCCCCATGATGGATGAGTTGTGACTGTTGATCAACTTTCATTCATTGACCCTGCCTGGATTGCCTCCCTGAATGGTTCTTATATGCAGACAGTATCGCCCCCGCGATACTGTTCTTATGATGACTTATATCTAGTAGTTGACATGGTGATCTCTTTGATAGGATTGCTAGAGCATGATCTCTTTACTCCTGTCGCAACCCTCGACATGGTGTCCTTCCAGAGTGTGTTTCTTCCTTCCAGTGAAGACCTCTTGGAATCCATGACCGAGTTTTGTCCCTTGACACGGTATCCTTCTGGAGCATTGTCCTCTTGGAATCCATGATCAAGAGACTCCGAGGATAGTTTTTTCATCTCTGTGGAAACCTCTTAAAAAAATGAAACATAGGTTACGAGCATAGTTCTTGTTTCTATGTCAATCTCATTAAAAAATGAAATAGTTTTTCCTCTTCTCTATTTGAGTCAAGTCCTTCGTCTAGTATTTGAAGCTTCATTTCATTCTCCTTTACAGTTGGATGAAACGAAGCTTGGGGGGTGTTTGCCTCAGCCTCTGGACTTCATGCTAAAGTTGAGCCACTATCTTCTTAAGCTGGGGGCTAAGTACCAACTATCCATGTGTTATGCGTTGGGAAGTCCAAGCATAGTTTTCTATGGTTCAAGATTTTGTAAAAATGAAACCGCTTACCTCAAGCATAGTTTCCTCTGGTTCAAGCTTGTGTAAAAATGAAACTAGGCCTAAGCATAGTTTTGTTTTGTTTTAAATCTTGAGTAAAAATGAAAACAATCCCGAGCTTAGTCTTTGTTTTTCCTCATGCTCGTAAATACATGAGAATAAGTTACCGAGATTAGTCTTTGTTCTTTCTCGTGCTTGTAAATACGTGAGAATGTAATCGAGTATACTTTTATCACTTTTTTGGACTCGTAAAGTTTATATGAAAAAGGAACCCACTGAAGTTCCCTTTAAGCTCTTTTCAGACTCTCTAAACATGAAAAGATTTTCGAGCAACCTTGTTCTTTTCACGGTTGTTAAAGTATTTGAAGAAAACATCTATTGAACGATAGTTTATCTCTTTTTCTGTCTCATCAGAATTCTTTACGAAAAAGGAAATGAGAGAGTTCTCTTTAAGTGTTTTTTAGACTCTATAAACATGAAAAACCCTTGAGTTTTCTTTCTTTGGACTCATAAAACAAACATTGAAAGGCCCATATGGGACCGAACCACTCCTTCCTAGGGTTCATTAAACATACTCCGAGGGACTCGTTTGAAGGATGAGATTAAATTGACAAGCATATGTTATCCTCCTCAATCTTGCGTAAAAATAAAGAGGTACTCGCCAGAAATGGTGGGGGAAAAATTGGGAAAGGAATGTGTCTAAACCTGTATTCATGGAAGAGTCGCTTTTGAACATGACACCCTTTCACTCGCCTTGTGTCTAGGTTGGAAAGTCCACTTGTCTCTTGATCATACTCCTTTAAGATTACAAATTGGTCTGTGATCCCTGTTGTTGAGTCATTTCTTCCAAGACAATTGTCCTTTAGTTAATATGTTCAAAGAGAAGTTCAACTCGGAAAGCCTTCTATTGCATTGGCCATTTCTGCAGTCTTTAAGCTTTCTATTGCATCGGCCATCCCTAAGTCAGTCCTGAATCATTTGTTACTATGATCTACATCAAATCTTGTTACTTGTTTCATGTCATTGATGTGGGATACATTAAGGCCCTCCTATGATGAGTCTTTTCCTTTCGACTTCAACTCATTATCCAGGAATTAGACTTAGAAACTAATTGGTACCTTGGAACTTGCATGTCTCAATGGCAGGTTTCCTCGCTTTCAACAATGGGTTTTCATTATTGACCCCTGATCGAGAGATTCCATCGAGTGTTTGACCTCAGCTCATTGATTCACATTTGTTGGATTGTACTAGAGTACCTTGGGAGTCATTGACATTAATGGTTATTTCCCTCACACTTGTTAATGGTATACACTAATGACCGGTAATCAAGTGGTTTCTACCATGTTTGACTTTGACACATGTATTCGCATGGTTAGATTCATACTATAGAGTGGTGGAGATGAAGACCCTGTATCTTTTTTAATAGATCCAAGTTGCATTGGAGTATATTCAGTGTACTGTTGCATAGATCCACATTGTATGTTTGGTGGCTATGTTCAAATTTGAAACTTTAACACATAGATCCACGATGTATTTTTGGTGGCTATGTTCAGCTTTAAGTCATATTGGCATGGATCCACAGTGTATGTTTGGTGGCCATGACCTATCTTACTTGACATGGATCTTCAAATGTCAGCATTTATGCTTTGATTCATTTGTATTCTGAGTATGGGAATTCCTACCTCAGTGATGATATATTATTGTACTATATTTCCTTGTTTGTTGGCAGGTTTTCAACTAAATGTTCCTTGTTCCCTACACACACTCGATAAAGTATTTCAGTTATCACTCTGTTCTAACTTCATACTTTTGGGGGCTCTCTATTACACATTATTTTTGTCATCCCTATGAATTTTAATGATGTAAACCTATCTTTTTCCTTCAGAGGGGTCAGTAGCCTAAGTTCTTGAAGAGAGAAGGGAGAAAAACTTTTCCTGAGAAAAGAAGTTTCATTTTCCTTTGTAAAAACCCTATAAAAAAGGAAGTTCACAGGGTGCATTATAGCTAGGGTGCGAGAATGTCTGATTCTCATAGGATGCATCATAGTTAGGTCACGAGGAGTTCGCAATCTTCTCTATAGACAGGGTGCGAAAATGCTTACACGTGGGAAAAACAAGCATTTTCTCGAAGCTTCTAGAAGGAGAAAATTCCATGGTGAGGTGGCATCCGAATGGTTTGGATCTTACTCACTTTCATGATTTAGTGGGATCATCCTAACCTCCTCACCTTATCCTCTTCAGCTTATA
>JZKD02S0474371.1:219516-238308 GCA_000966675.3 Picea glauca
AGGAGACTAGGAGGTATAATTACAACTAATGGAATAAATCTAACATAAATAAAATAACATTACTAATGTAATATGCCCCAATTAAGGGGTAATGAGCCAATATTAGGGCTTAACACATGTACCATGATGGATCTGCCTCAATAACCATTCACTACATCAAGTACTAAGCATCCAATAATACTTCTAAGCATGTACTAAGAGTGTCCCTCAATAGATCAATGGTATATCTCTAGCTAGCATCACATCATCATGATATATCTCATAGACAAGGTGCCATAACATCATTGAGAACATAACGAGGAGTATACCTTATTTGGAATGCATCACTTTACACAGTAAAGTTTGTACCATGCATCCAAGAGAGACCTCAAGCATAAGCTTCAACACTCAACCATATGTCATCACCATACATACATCAAACACACATGTAATCATATAATCATGAAAACCTGCAACAAACCATGTCAGACCCTGCAAAACAAAGGTATACCATCAAACCATGTTGCAACTTATTTGTACACTCCTCTTCTGAAGGATTTTTCCACATATACGTGGATTGTTCCATAGACATATCGTGTATATTGTACATGACCTTTCTATAGGTCAACTTGCATATGTTTGTGAATTCTCTCACAAGATCTCGCATATGCTTCAGAAAGAGTGAATCTTTCTTTGTTCTTTATTCCTTCATTCATGTCTGGTTGTTTAGTCTTCTTCATCCACTTCTAAGAGTGTCATGATTCCCCTGTACTTGTACTTTGAGCTTCCATCCTTTCAACATTGTCTTCCTTCCAAGTTACATGTGCTCTTATTTCCATGATATATGAAGCATGCCTCATTGAATGTCTCCTTGAATTCCAACAATCTTAAGCTTTGTGTCCAAACCCATTGCAGTTGTAACATCTCATGGTGTGACAATGAGCAGCAATGTGTCCCACTTGATTACATATCCAACATCTTAGGGTCTTATCGAACCTTCCAACATCTTTCCTTTCACAATTTTTACAATAAAAAGATTTTTGAACATATTCATTACATGAGAAGCAGTGATCATGAAAAAAAATTTCATACCTTTTCTTTGGTGTCCACCTTGAAGGTGTCTCTCTTCTGAATTTTCTTTGAGGTGTAGAGATGAATTCTTGATGTCTTATTTTCTCTATTCTTCTAGAGTTTTCCTTGCTTTGTGTAGGTACTTGACTTGTATCTTTTCTTCTAGCTTTTGAGAATGAAGTGATTTCCCCATGCTTCTTAGAAGTTCTATCTTCAAAGTGTGCAACTTCCTTGTTGTATCCAAGACCTGATTTATCATTAGGTGATCTTTAACAATTCAAGATTTCATCCAAGATTGTTGAGTTGTTCATGAACCTTTTTGAATTCTCAATTTGGGTCTTCAGATTGACATTGAATTCAATGTTTTTGCTAATCTCATCATCTATCTTCTTCTTTTCTTCTAATCGATTAATTATATCAATCTTTAGTCTCTTGATCTCTTATCCTTATTTCATGAGTATTTGTCTTAGTTCCATGGTATGCCTTTGGTACTTTTATAGGGATTCCTTAATGTATTCATCAAGATCAAAATTAGGATCAAAAGTATATTGATCATCTTCTAACACATCGAAAACTTTATCTTTGAGCTTCAACAAATCTTCCTCTTCATCTATAAGATAACAATTAGATGATTCTATGATGCAGCCACCCTACCCTCCTGTGGTTCTACAACCTTCCAGTCTAGGATCTTTCTTTCTTCTGAGTCGAATTGACTATTCGGGCCTTTTCTAGACCCCTATTAATCTTATCTTACACAGGTCCCCTTTTCTTCTGTGCGCAGGTCTTGTCAAACCCGCCTGGTTTCTATGGTGATGATTCGATTGTTATCAATTTTCCCTGTCGATCGACAGTTCACAAAAATTGTGGGCTACCAACGTGCTCACCCTTTACAGAAGATCTATGTCCCTGCAATCTGAAAGTCCTCACCCAATATCCTTTTGATTGTGCCCGTTGATCTCCTGCCCCGATGAGATCAACGACTCCAGTGCATTACTAACTTTGAACTAGTGCATTCACTATTTTTTCCTCTACTCCCCACAATGATTCCATACCATTGATTTCCCTTCTTAGATCGACGACCCTAATTTACTTCGAGTTTTCGGCCATCAAAAATCTCAATTTATCATGCTCCACAAACTCCTTTTTCTAATATCCTTCTTCGCATGTGTCCTCAGGATGTGTCCTTACGCAAACATGTGATTCCATATCTCCATGACCTGTCGACACATAGATCATGTTCGGATCAACGGTTGCGTCTGATTCCAACTTTCCGACCTTCGGGAGTTTTAACTCTCAAACTTTTCTTTTCCCGTATGACAATCTTCCGGAGTGGAAGATCTATCGACACCTATCCCCCTTAATCTATGGTCACAATATCCTTTGTGAGTTCGGACTTTAGGATTTTCAATTCTCAAATTATCATTTCTTCCGAACATATTTCTATGAAATCGAAGATCATCTTCCATGCTTCCCCTTCAATCAACGATTCTACTCCTGCTTCGGGAATTTGTCCTCCTCAACCAAATAAATGGTATTTCGACCTCCTCCTTGATCAATGATCGATATATCCTTCAGGACTTCAGCGCTTTCACCCTCTTCTTTCCTTCAGAGTGATCTATACCCAAAGTCCTATATCTAGCGCCATGCATCCACTTTCAAATCAATGACTATTGTCTACTTCGGGAATTAGGCCTTTGGTGATTTCAAATCTCAACAACCACAAATATCCTGAGGGAATCCTTCCGGAATGTCAGATCCTATGACACTTATCCTCCTTGATCCAATAGTTGTTCAACAGAGTGAATATCCATCCTCCACACGTCTCCTTGTAGATCAACGATCCACGTTCCTTCCTTCAGATTCACGACCCTTAGATGTTTCGGGCTTTGGCACTTCAGGACATTCCAAAACAAAACTTTAATTTTTTTTTGGAGTACTAGTCTCTGAAGTTCATGATTTGGTGACACCTGTCCAAACCAGATCAATGGATTCTAGCTTCTTCGGCTGTTCGGGCTTCAATGATCTCAAATATCAACTTCTCCTTCACTTTTCTCTCGAAGTAATTTCTCACGAAGTTTACGACCTTTCGCCATGTACCCTTTCTGGATATAACGATATAGATATCTTCAGATCTTCAGTGCTTTAGCTCTTTAGCACTTTGGATCTTCATCTCTTCGATGATTTGGGCTTTGGCAGTGTCAAACTCCTATGCACTCATTTCTCATAGAGTGATTTTACTGGGAGACTCTAATCTTCCGACACATATCCCCCTAGCAATCAATGACCAGGGCCCACTTTGGGCCTTCGGTGATTTTGATATCTCCTTGTCCATAAACTCCTAGAGTTGTGGATCTTATGTTTCCTATCCTCCTTGACAATGGATGATCCTTGCTCACTTCGAGACTTCGGGACTTTGACATTTCCACTCTCCTATGCACACAAGGATTAAGTCTCATGCACTTACCTCTAGATCCAATGGTTATTGGTCCTCTACACTCAGATCCAATGAATGGGATCTATTCCTCTCCTCGACACTCTCCTTTTTTCACTGGACATAGATCGAATGATCCATATCTCTTCTTCTATAGCTAATCTAATGGTTGTTGTCACTTCTCCTCCTGATCTTTTGACTTCTTTTGACTTGGAAGAATTTTGTCAATGTTCAAAGGCTTCGATCTTTGAACTTTCTCCTTGTGATCTCGATTGTTTGGGTCTTGCTTGTGCTCTTAAATGGGTTATCTCTTCTGATTTTTAGGACTTGGAATAAGTCTGTCTCCTACACACTCCTTGTGTTATCCCTTCTGAGCTTAATCTCCTCGAGGATTTCGATCTCTCACGCACTCCTTGCTTTTCTAGGATTTCGTCAAACTCAAATCTAAAGGATTTCCTGCAAATAAATTATTCTCACCCTCCTAGCGTTCCTCCATCTCAATGCACACCTTATAGATATCTATAGAGTGTTCAACAACTCTTTGAGTATATTCCTATGATACTCTTCTATTTGAAATCAAAAAAGAGTTCTCTCTGTGCATGCTTTCACTCGCTCGATGCCCATGTGACAGAGCTCTACAAAGTTCTCAGTAACTATGTTTCTTTCCAAACTCAACACAGGGTTCTTCCTATGCACTCCTTGCACTTCTTTTGATGAAGGTTCAACCATATCTCTTTTGATATTCTATGAGGTTAACTCACCTCTGTCAATGCACTCCTTGCAGACAATGTGCACTCATTGCTCTTGAAACTCAAAGAGGAGAAACAATTGAAACTTATACAATACTTCCCCAGTCCATATATTCAAAACATGAATGACATATATAAGCATAAAAATGAACACAAATATATAAACACACTATGTGTAGGAAAATCTGATTTTCTATTGTCTCTATGTGTCTATACAAATGTTTTATAAAAACTAGACTGTGACAGTCCTAGTTATCTCAAGCTCTCCTAAGATCTAGACCTTCTTATAGTCAACCATTTAAGGTGACCCTATCCACTACCTGTACAAAGGTATAAATTTTTCATTTATCATCCTTTCAACACAAATTTTGTATAGGATCATATTTTGAATTTAAAAATGGGAGGGTCAATGCCTCTCCCTTTCTCTATTGCACGTCCATGAGTTGACTTGTTGGCACATTGCTGAGGTGGAGCGATGCTCCTGCATCATACTACACTGTTGGGAAAATAATGAGCTCCTTCTCATGAGATCCTCTTCTCCAGTGTTGAAATCCTCCTGGATCCCAAACTCTCCCTTGGAGCTGTCCTCTTGCTCCTCTCCAACTATGTTGTTGCTGTTACTGCTGCTTCTTCTATTTCTTGCTTGCTATTGTTGCAGCTTCTCCCCTGTTCAACTTCCCTTCACTGACTACTTCTATTGACCTCAACATAAGCCTTATTATCTCCTCTATCACCCTATCTAGCTGCCCCAATGGGTAGTTCTCCTTATGCAGTATTCTCAGCAACAAATCTTCCTTATCATTGGGTAGATCATCTTGACCCTCCATATTGTTTTATTCTTATTTTGTGGCATTGTCTTGCCACCCTGCTGCAAGCTCTAGTTCTACAGTCTAATCACCGATCTGTTGCTCAACTCCCTCCTCTGACATATTAGCTTCTGTTAGCTTCTCTTGTGCTGGCATATCTCTAACTCCCTCTATTTGTTCCTTTGGCTGGTATGTTCCTCCATATGCTTCCAACTTAGTCCGTTGGATGTGCAAGCTTTGCACCATAACTCTTATTTCTAGGGCTTCCAATTCTTCATACAGATAAGAAAAATACATGCTGTTTGCTTCCTCTTCTGCTATAGGCTTCAGTGCTGCAGTCATCTCCTGTTCAACTTCCTAGCTGAAAATTTTGAGCCATTCTTTTGAATTCTCATATCCTTCTGTTGAGGTAGACCAATGTCTTCTCCATTTCTTCCTTTTTGATAGTTTCTTCTAGCTGTCTTTCTTATTATGTTCCTGCACCTTCATCATGTGCATTGGCCTCCACTTGGTTGTTTGGAAGGAATGTCTTGATCCTCCAATAATCATAATACTCCTCTGATCCTCTTCTTTGATGGTGGAAGTATTTAAATTCTCATCATATTCATTCACATGGTCTACAAATCCACATGAAACTTCATCCATCAACACTCCTTGATGATAGGAACTCACTTATGAGCTCCTGAGACTTTCAGACAGTCTCATTTCTTCCCCCCTGTCCACCTAGCAATTCAGGACTTCTTTTTTGCCCACCTTGAAGTCTATGAGATCAACCGATCCCATCTCATTGCCCACCTAGAAAATTGAACTTTCAACACTGCTTCTTTGGCAGTATATGAGACCTTCCACTGATCTCTTCCTATTGCCCACCTGGAAACTTGAAAGTCCATTTCTGCACACCTCGCAGTTTATGAGATCTTTGATTGATCTCACCTCCTCCTCGTCACTGAGGTGTCTCCCTGTCTCTAGTTCAAAGATGTGAATCAATTCCGTCCTCTATTTCACCGAGGGTTTCTAATTCCCTCATACACCTTCTCAACTCTTATTGTTTGTTTCTAGCTACCAACTTTTGAACATGCCATTTTTCCTTCCTGTTCATAGGACATTTGTACCTCCAGTGTACCTTTGCCTCCTGCTTCATCCTCAATTCTAGTTGTTCTATCCTTG
Organism: Picea glauca; assembly: GCA_000966675.3. Lineage (NCBI taxonomy): Eukaryota > Viridiplantae > Streptophyta > Pinopsida > Pinales > Pinaceae > Picea > Picea glauca. The sequence continues at coordinate 225,720 of JZKD02S0474371.1, forward strand.
ATCTTATCTGATTGAGCTCTAGATCCATCTCTAGATTGTATTTCTTCTTGTGGCCTTCTCTTCGACCACACTCATGGCCTTACGTAGCCATTTTCACCTTCTACCTGCCCTCCTGGAAAGTCTATCAATTACTCTACAACCAAGAGCATATCTATCTTCTCTTACAACTCACTTGGATGTTTAAATTTTTTTTGTTGCGTACATGAAACAACCTTCTCATAGAGCATCAATACTCTACCTTCCTTTCACCCACTGTCTATAGGAAAATTTGAACCTCTAATATCATCTAATATTACTAGATCATCCCTTTCACCGTCTCTCTCTTGCCTTCTGTCTGCAAAAAAAATAATGGCCTCCTCATCTTTCCCTTTCGCTTAAAATCTACATATGAAAATCAACTCTAATACCACCTAATGCATCCCCCCTACCCTCTCGGGGTTCTGCGACCTCCCGGTCTAGGAGCTTTCTTTCTTCTGAGTTGAATTGACTCTTTGGGCCTTTGCTAGACCCCTATTAATCTTACCGATGTCCCCTTTTCTTCTATGCACAGGTCCTGTCAGACCCACCTGGTTTCTATGGTCATGATTTGACTGTTATCAATCTACCTCATTGATCGATGGTTCACAACAATTATGGTCCGCTAATGTGCTCACCCTTTATGTAAGAGCCCTATCCCCGCAATCTAAAAGTGCTCACTCGATCTCCTTTTGATCATGCCTGTTGATCTCCTGCTCCGACGAGATCAACGACTCTAGCACATTGCGGACTGTGAACTAGCGTGTTAACTAATTTTTCCTCTGATACCTGCAATTTTTCCCTACTACCGATTTCCCTTCTCAGATCAATGACCCTAATTTACTTTGGGTTTTCAGCCTTTGAAAATCTCAATTTCTCACACTCCACAAGATCCCTTTGCTAATCCCCTTCTTTGCATGTGTCCTCGGGTTGTGTCCTTACACAAATGCGTGATTCCATATCTCCACAATTTGTCGACATGTAGCTCCCATTCACATCAACGACTATGTTTGATTTCGTCTTTTCAGCCTTCAGGAGTTTCAAATCTCAAACTTTTCTATTCCCATATGACAATCTTCTCAAGTGGAAGATCTATTGACACTAGCCCCCCTTAATCTATGGCCACAATCTCCTACACAAGTCTGGCCTTCGGGACTTTCAATTCTCACATTCCCGCTTCTTCCAGAGAGATTTATCTGAAATGGAAGATTGTCTACCATGTGTCCCCTTCAATCGATGGTTTTTCTCCCACTTTGGGAGTTTTGCCTCCTCAACCAAATCAACGGTCTTTCGACCTCTTACTTGATCAACGATCGAGATCTCCTTCGGGAATTTGGTGCTTTCACCCTCTGCTTTCCTCCAGAGTGCTCCATACCCAGATTTTTAGATTTGGTGCAACACGTCCACTTTCAAATCAACGGTTGTCGTCCACTTCAGGACTTCAACCTTCGACGATTTCAAATCTCAACAACCATAAATCTCTGGAGGGAATCCTTCTGGAGTGTCGGATCCTCTGACACCTATCCTCCCTAATCCAATGGATTTCAAATGGAGTGAATATCCATCCTCCATGCATCCCCTCACATATCAACGATCCACGTTCCTTCCTTCGAATCAATGACCCTTAGACGTTTTAGGCTTAGGCACTTCAAGACATTCTGAAACAAAAATTCACAAAAATTCCAGAGTACAAGTCTCTGAAGTTCACGATCTAGTGACACCCGTCCAACCTAGATCAATGGCTCCCAACTACTTTAGCTGTTCAGGCTTCGATGATCTCAAATATCAACTTCTCCTTTGATTTTCTCCCAGAGTTCACTATCTTTCACCACATACCCTTTCTGGATCTAATGGTCCAAATCTCTTCAACTCTTCAGTGCTTCATCTCTTCGGCTCTTCGGCGCTTCAACTCTTCGGCTCTTCAACGCTCCAGGATTCAAGAGTCTCAAACTCCTATGCACTCATTTCTACAGGAGTGATTTTACTCAGAGACTCCAATCTGCTGACAAGTATCCCCCTAGTGATCAACGACCAGGACCCACTTCAGGTCTTCGACGATTCTGATCTCTTCTTGTCCACAAACTCCCATAGTCGTGGATCTTATGCTACCTATCCTCCTTGACAATGGATAGTCCTTGATCACTTTGGTACTTCGGAACCTTGACAATTATAATCTCCTATGCACACAAGGATTAAGTCTTGTGCACTTACCTCTGGATCCAATGGTTTCTAGTCCTCTGCACTTAGATCCAATGGATGGGATATGTTCCTTTCTTCGGCTCTCTCCTTTGTTCACTGGGCATAGATTGAATGATCCATATCTCTTCTTATGCATCTAATATGATGGTTTTTGTCTCTCCTCCTCCTGAGCTTTAAACTTCTTCCGACTTGGAATATTTGTTTCAATGTTCAAAGGCTTCGATTTTTGAACTTTCTCCTTGCGACCTTGATTGTCTGGGTATTTCTTGCGCTCTTAAACGCGTTATCTCTTCTGAGTTTTAGGACTTTGAATAAGTCCTCCTATGCACTCCTTGTGTTATCTCTTCTGAGATTGATCTCCTTGAGGATTTCAATCTCCCACACACTCCTTATGTTTTTGGGATTTCATGAAACTCAGATCCGAAGGATTTCTTGAAAAGAAATTCTTCTCGCCCTCCTGGAATTCCTCCTACTAAATGCACACCTTGCAGAGATCTACATATTGTTCAACATCTCTGTGAGTATATTCCTATGATACTCTTCTCCCTGAACTCAACAAAGAGTTCTCTCTGTGCACACTTACACCCGCTAGATGTCCACCTAGCAGAGCTCTACAAAGTTCTCAGTAACTCTCTTTCATTTTGAACTCAACACATGGTTCTTCCTGTGCACTCCTTGCACTTCTGCTGATGAAGGCTCAATGATATCTCTCCTGATATTCTATGAATTTAACTCACCTCTGTCAATGCACTCCTTGCGGACAATGTACACTCCTTGCACTCGAAACTCAAAGACGAGAAACAATTGAAACTTATACAATACTTCCCCAGTTCATACATTCAAAACAAGAATGACATATATAAGAATAACAATGAACACAAATACATAAACACACTATGTGTAGGAAAAAATGATTTTCTATTGTCTCTGTGTGTCTATAGAGATGTTTTATAAAAACTAGACTGCGACAGAGTCTCAGGTCTCTCAAGCTCTCCTAACCTAATTCTATGTTATAACCCTAGATTGCACCACACATGCTTACCTGACATCAGGCCAACTCATATCCTTTATTTGCCAAAAACACTGTTGAACAACTCTTTGAAAATCCTCTTGTATAAAGGCCCATGCGCCCTAACCCATTATTGCACATGTGTACATGCTGTATGACCTAAAACAGCCCATGTGGACTGACAAAAGCATGGAAAAAGGAAAGTTACCGACGAAAAAAAGAGCTATGGGTGAGTTAAATGAAACTCCCGGCCATGCATGGCCGAGGGTTCGTCCAAATACCTAGCTCCTTCTAGCCTATAAAAGAAGGGGTAGGGGTGCCATTTGGAGGAGGAAAAATATAGCAAAGAAAATCTATCCATTTGCGTGTTCCCATTGTCGCAACCCTTTAGCCTTTCCTTATGCCAAAGGAGATTCAAAGAAAAGCAGTTGAAGGACAGAAGAAGAGGAGCCCAGGATCAGGTTCAAGGAGTAGTGGCCGGTCTCAAATTTTGTAAGTTGACTCATTCTAAGTAATAAAGAAAATGATTTTCCCGTCCCAATTCATGAACTTTTTATGGTTTTGATTAGTTTAAGTTTGGATTTCTAACCCATTAGTATATAAGTAGTATGCATGCATAGTTGTTGCTTGTCTTGGATGCAGGTTAGCTTTGGAAGGAGTATTGCGAACAAGTAATCAAGCACAACGGAGGATCGACATCAAATGCCAAGAATGGGGTAGGTTGATCTTTCCATGCATTTACTAATAAAAGTGGATTTAAATCTAGGGATGAAGGTAGAAAGTAATTTCTCTTCGGTCATATCTGCATGCAAAGTTTGAACTCTATTTGCTAGTCCATAGGGAGATTTTCCCAATAATAGAATTGGTGACCATACTGGGGACACTCTCTAGGGTTCCTAGAATTTTATTTAGTTTTTGGGTAGTTTAAAGACTAGTTTTTCTTACCTGTCTTTTCTTTTCATTTCTGTAAAGTCTAAGCTAGCAGGGAGTCTGGTTTTCCATACTAGATTTCCCCGACTTTTGCTTGACTGTGTTTTTTGGGACCCACAGAGGTACACGTGGCCTGCACAAGGTATGAACACCTGTACCTGCACCCTATCCTCTTACTGCCTGCGTGTGCATGCTAGATATAGAGGTAGCAGTAGCATGTAGATTTCAGAGAACCTCAGAGGTAGTCCTCCTCTTCCCTGTCATAATCACACATTCTCAGGGGGTTTTCTGGGATTATGTCTGAGTCTTGTTTGCTAGCAGTCTTATCTCATATTGTTTTTGCCTTACTATGTTTTCCTTGCATTATTTTTTTTTTGGTAGAAAGAGTATCCAAGCCTTCAAGGGATCCTGGTTATCAATATCAGTGGTCTCTTCCTGGTTTGGTCTATTTGTTCTCATTTTTTCTTAGAGTTTAGATATACACGCAGCCTGTACATGGTCAACCCGCATGTACACGCCCTCTGTCGCTGTTCAGCACGTGTTCGCACCAATGCTATTTGAGTAAAAGTCGTGTGCTTGTACATGATACTTTTTTCTAAGGGTAAGGCAGTCATACTTCCCCTTGATAAGAATGATTCCTCTTAGGTGTTTGAATCTCTGATTGAATAGTTAGTAGCTTAGGATTAATTTTACCTTTAGCTTGCTTTTTCTCATCTAAAACATTGTTAGAAAAATAATTTTTTTTATGGTTAGACAAGTGTGAGAGTCATTGTTTTCACAATTGCTATTGTGTGATTTTTTAATCTGATTCTCTGCGATCTGCGATTTAAGCCAAAATTTTTTTTCTTGTTTTTTTGCTTGTCGGTATTTTCCCTTTCTTGCTTTACAAGCACTTAAATAAATAAAAAAATCTCTCTTTTCAATTTCTTCTTTGGTTGAAGAGTGTGTTTCTGCATCATTAGCTAGGGAAAAGTCTTTTATTTCATAAGTTTTTGCAGTTCACTTAGATCATAAGTAGCTCGTAGTCGAGTGAAATTCCTTTGAGTTTGCTGTCCAAAATCATAGAAAAGTTAAAAATCTTTCTTTTGAAAAGTTGTTGAAATTTTGCATTCAAGTAAAATTTTTGTTTCCATCTTTTTTATTCCTTTTTTTTATTTCATATTTTACAAATCATTAGTTTCATCCTCATACCCCTTGACGTAAGACAAATCCATAAAAGTAACGCTAAATTTAAAATCTAGTAGACTTTTATGTTTGTAGGGTTCATAAACTAGTTCAGGACTAGGGCCTTGGATTAGGTTGGAGAGGAAACTCTTCAAGGCCATTTAAAATAAAAAATTGGAGTCTGAGATAGGGAGTGTCTAAGTATAGTGTCATGAAAGTTATTCGGGACCCCCCTCTAACACAGGGGATAAACACGAGGTCACATGCGGAAAGGTAGCAGAGATAACCCCTCTAAAGCCAGACCAATCGTAGTGGAGAACACATATAGAGGGCTTGTTTTGGGATTCCCTCGTTTGCATTTTCCACGGGGCTTCGTGGGTATTGAATCTATTCAAGGTCCTCAGTTGTCTTCTAGAACATTTTCTCTCGATACCCTTGAAAGGTTTCAGGCTTTATACCTTGCTCATTGTGGTCTACTCGACTTTCGACTGTACTCGCCTGGTGATTGTTTGCGTGCTGGCAACCTACTTGTCAATCTTTGCTAGGGACATACACAGGTGACTTCGGGGGTATACCGCGGTACCTAGGACAGACATCGAGCCACGCTTTGCAAATTATACCCAGAGTGTGCTTTCGTGTTCGAGTTGCACTTGCACCAGTAAGTTGCTCTAGTGTTGGCTGTTGTAACTGTTCTTCCAATTAATTTAGTGTTTTCTTGTCTTATCTTCTAGGGACTTTTTTCTTAGTGTGTGTTACTTTTGAGTGTTTAGACTACCTTAGAGTGTCTTGGATCTTCTCACACAGTGGAGCATCCTAAGCTTAATCGGTCACGAAGGCTTCTTGGCCTGACGCCGGCTACACTGGAGCCACCCCTGCCACCATTAAGGCAGAAGCTAGACCAACAATGGTCTTTTGAAGCGACCGGGTTACAAACCATTGTGCCCGAACAACCCCTGGAGGAATTGACCATTTTGGACCTTGAAGAAACCGCTCTTGGCTCGGTTGAAACCCCAACCACTGATTTCTTGGCACCTTTTATTGTACCAATTCAATTTCACAAGCGCCAGACAGTGTCGCACATAGAAATGGAAACAAATGTTGTTACTCCTTCTTGGAATTCTTCAATTCCCACCATGGTTTTCACCATAGGAGAGTTGTCATCTCCTAACCTACCATCATCAGTCTGAGCCACCATGGTCTCAACAACAACTACTTCGCACAGTGGTCCGAACCTGTCTTTGGCAGTGGCCATAACCCCTTTCACACCTAGTGCGACAGGCCCTCCATTATGATATGGTATGCCTAGTTCGGGTACAAGTCATGTACTTTCCTACTCCACTTTACAGACTTTAGGTCTAGGGGTAGGGAGCTCTATCACTCCTCTGCAAGGTCACATGGGGGGCACTCCTATCCCTTTTAACACTTTTCCTTACGGAGGAGGTCATATCCCTCCTTCGTCCCCTTCATTCGGTGGCTCGCATAAAAAATCCATTGGGCAACCTACACGCAATAGTTTATTTGGAGTGGGGAGTCAAGGACCACCTTCGCATAGTATGCTGATAGGTTCGACACTGTTTTCTTGGAACATAACATTCATTAACAACACCTTCTCATTATCCGCTTTCCCAACTAGGGGGAACCCCATTTTTGGACAATCTACTCCTCGGTAGGGTACTATTCCTGCACAGGGGGCAAACCTAGTAGGACCTTGGAATTCATGGCAAGGATCTGTTCCCTCCTTCGGAATGCCAATATGGGGTAATTCTTTCCACAATCAATGGAACCCCGGACAAACTACTATGCCTATCCCCATGGGATTGGCATGGGGTAATCCTTCCCAAAGTCCTTCAAATACAATGCATGCCCAACAATCTATGTCCTATTTGGGAAATCAGCCGATGATGTCTCCACATATGAAAAATACTTATGCTAGCCAGGGCCATGGTTTCTACCAGAATCTGGGCCAGCAGCCAAACTTTTCCTAGAAACCTAGTGCCAGTCAAACTCCAGGACCCTTTTTCCTAGGTTATTAGCAGCAACCCAAAGTACCATTCCTGGCAACTTTACACTTGCCAGATTTGACAAGGTTGTTGAATGACCCTATTTTTCACGATCCGCATTGGCCTCCTATGCCGACGAAGTTGCCTTCAGACATTTCAAAGTTTGAAGCCAAGCCTAATGAAGATCCAAGAGATCATGTGACTACCTTTCATCTTTGGTGCTCATCTAACTCATTGAAAGATGACTTCGTTCAGTTGTGATTGTTTCAACGTACTCTCATTGGGAGTGCTGCGAAATGGTACATTGAGCTCGATTGCTTAAGATACTCTTCTTTTGGAAAATTGTCGATGGCTTTCCTTAACCATTTCTAGTTACCTGTGAGATACGATGTTGGCACAAAGCTTCTCGCTAATTTCGAATAGACAATAGTGGACCATATCTCTGATCACATCTAAGAATGGAGACACGGGAAGAGTTTAATCAAAGTACCAGTCCCACCATCATTCCTGCTTGAGTGGTTCCTTAAGTATTTGGTCCCACAGTTATCCAAAGATGTCGTGACATCTGTAGTTTTCTCTGAAGAAGACACCATCATGAGGGCTCAATAGTTTGAGCTCATCTATTCTTAGTCCAGTTTATTATACAAAATCTTGCCAGATGCGCCACATTCAATACTGGATAAAACTAGACAGAGAGTTGGACCACATGTCGATGGTATTGTCAGTTCAACACAAACTAAGCCCGCTGAGCAATTGACAAAGCAGTTGCAACAGTTATCCATACAACACATAATGACTAGCCAAACTACTACTTTGGCTACCCCCCCTACCCAAACATTGGAAGTACACACAGTGTATTCGACTAACCCAAAGGCCACCCAACATCCCAAAAGGAAGAAAAAACAACGAAAGAAGGGTAAGGGGGATAAAAAACCCAACAATAATGCTGGCGGGGACAACACTAAAAAATAGATGGCAAGGTATCCTTGCAGCTTGTGTGTGGAAGACCACCCGACCCATCTATGTCCTCGACTTGCAGAGGCCCAAAATTTTGTCACATAGCAACAACAAGTAGTGTTGACTAATCCCTTTCAACATGGGAAAAATTTAACTCAAGCCTCTGCAAGTACGGAAGGGGGCAGCCAAGAAAAATGCCCGCCTCTGAACAACCCCTCATCCATGAACGTATATATGGTTAGGGGTGATGCTTTCATATTGACTAGAGCACACAATTATAGTAAACCAAGCACTTCTGAGAAGGGTAAAGAAGCTGATCTCCCATCTCTTCCTCTACAGATTGAGAAGACATTGGGAGAAACAATGACACACATTAAAAAAGGTTCATTTAAAAAGGCTTCTCATAACCCAAATGCAAGGGCCACCCAAAATTACTCTGTGGTGGAATATTTATCACAAACCCCTTGTGCGATGTTTGCTTTGGAGGTCCTCCAAAGTTGCCCTTCTCAGAGAAAAGCCTTGTTAACCGCATTGGGCTCCACTAAGACTTGTAATTCGGGTACCATCATGTTAGATACAACCGAATTAAAACCTCATTTGCCTTACCACATAGCGTTTCAGATAGTAGTGGCTTACCCCACGAAATTTTTTACTCAGAATATCTTTCGCATGGTGGTCGACGAGGGTTCCTCGACATGCGTTATGTCATTGACATGTTGGAAGGCCATTGGCCAACCCGTTTTGGTCTCCATCACCTACTCTCCTCACTGCTTTCGACAGTCATTCATTCTGACCACATGGCATCATTCCTTCTTTCCCTGTGCAGTTAGGAGGGAAGACCATGTGTGTCGAAGTAGAGGTAGTTGATGCTCCCCTCGACTATAACCTCTTGTTAGGACAGATTTGGACTTATGCTATGCAAGTTGTGGTTTCTATAGTTTTCTAGGTCTTGTTGTTTCGACATGAGGGCCAGATAGTGACCATCGATCAATTGTCTTTCTCCAGACCTGACCCAGCTTTGGGGGCATCCACGGTCCTGTTGATTGATAATCCTCAACTAGGTGTTGTCAACATAGGAGTTATTTTGTGCCCATCTTTGATGGGTACCTTTGATTACCCATCTCCTCACGACGATATCAAATTTATATCTAACCACCATAAGGTTGAGATTTTTCAAGTTTCGTCATTCTGCATGACTTGCTTCGAGGATCCATGGATTCTTCCTTCCCCATAATCCACAATGGATGAAACAGGGCACCCAGGCATGTCCATGCCCTTGTCTACCACTGAAGTAGCATACTCTTTAGTCCAACAAGATTCAGCTAACACTGATCCGACTCCTGCACAAGAGTCAGATCCACTTCTAGAGCCTATTTGGGCTCAGGGTTCTCTCTCTAACGTCGATTTGTCAGAATTAGTCTTGCCTTTTGATGAAGTAGTAATTGAAGCAATGACTAGTCATGACAAACCTTGGGAATATCTTCATCAAAGATCATATTTTCTCCCAGAGTTAAACTGAATCGAAGCAGGAGAATTCACCATGACCATGATGGGAGATCAGCCGTGTCCTATTAATCTCTTAGCTACACATGAAATTTATGCTGAGGGAAATATGGAAACTATCCCTGAAACTATACCAATCAACATCTCCTGAAACCCTGGCATCATGGAGAACGTCTTCGTCAGAGTGGATTGCTCCCCCGAAGAGATTCAAATCTACATGGATTTGTTCAAGGAATTATGCGATGTTTTTGCTTGGTCTTATGAGGAAATGCAAGGTATTGATCCAAAAATAGTTGAACATGAAATCAAAACATATCCTGATGCCAAGCCTGTTCAACAGAAGCTTCATCCAGTTAATCCCAAGAAAGAAACAACCATCAAGATTGAGGTTGAGAAATTGCTAAAGGTAGGTTTTATCTACCCTATCCATTTGACTTAATGGGTGTCAAATCCTATGCTGGTCAATAAAAAACAAGGCACGATTTGTGTATGTACCAATTTTTGTGATTTGAACAAGGCATGTCCCAAAGATAATTTTCCAACACCATTCATAGACTAGATCATTGATGAATGTGCTAGTTGTGAAGATTTTTCTTTCATGGACGTTTTTTCGGGATACAATCAAATCCAAATCAAACCTGAAGACCAACAAAAAATGACATTCATTTGTCTGTGGGTACATTTGCATATCGTAAGATGCCTTTTGGTCTTAAAAATGCTAGATCCACATTCCAGTGGGCCATGTATTTTTCCTTTCATGATCTCAAGCATATAGTCGATGCCTATCTAGATGATTTAGCATCACGATCTCACAAGAGAACGGATCATCCCACACACCTTAGACTAATCTTCAAACACTGTCACTGCTTTAGGATTCTCTTGAATCCAAACAAGTAAATCTTCTGTGTAATGTTAGCACATTTGTTAGGTTTCATTGTATCAACAATAGGGATCATGGTCGATCCTCTCAAGGTGGAGGAAATAATCCAGTTGCCCCCCCCCACGCACAATTCTTCAACTTTAGAGTCTACAAGGCAAGGTGAACTTTTTACAATGCTTCATCACCAACTATGCCGAAATCACCAAGGGCTTTATGTGCCTTCTGAAGAAAGATGTTTCGTTTTACTGGGACAAAGCTGCTCAATGCTCTTTCAATGCATTAAAACATGCCCTCACAACTATGCCTCTGCTACAACCACCTAACTATAACAAAGATTTCTTATTATATCTGGCTGCCACAGAGTCAACCATTGGCATGGTTTTAGTTCAGGAAGATGATTTGTTCTCAGAATACATGATCTATTACCTGAGCCGAGGTCTTGTAGGATTGGAACTTAATTATTCTCATATCGAAAAACTTGCGTTGGCAGCAGTTCATGCTGTTCAACGGTTCCGCCATTATGTTCTATTTCGCAAGACCACCGTCATTGCTGTCGTGAATCCATTCCAGTACATGTTGACACGATGGGTTATAGGCAGAAAAATCAGTAGATGGATAGTCATCCTCCAGGAATTTGACTTAGACTTCATTTCAACAAAGTCCAAAATGTCATTGGTCTTCACAGAGCTTATTTCATAACTTTCGGTTGAGTCAGGTGACGTTGTGCCTGAAGAATCGCCTATCTGGGGAGATATGTTTTTGATCACATCTTTAGATCCCTAGTACAGAGATATACTTATCTATATCCAGACTTTGAAGTACCCCACTTCTTCTTCTCATGATGAGCGTCGACACATATGCCATCAAGCTAAGAATTATCTCATACTCAATGATACGTTGTATCTGAGAGGTGTAGACTGCATCTTAAATCGATGTCTCACACATGAGGAGGTAGTAGACTGCATCAGAGAGGTGTAGACTGCATCTTGCATCTTTTTCTGCCACTCTCAAAGACTCAACCTTGAGTTGGTTTATGGGATTGGGGGAAACACAATTCAAACATGAAATGGAATGCATAGGTTTTTTATTTAAAAGTATCAAGAATATTGTAAAGCCAAAATTTTGAGAGAAGAAATTTCTAAAATCATAGAAAAAAAAATAACTTAGAAGATTACCTTAAAAGGTTTATGTACAATATCCAACGATCCAAGCTAAACAATTAGATATAGATACTATTAGAACCACATTTTTGAGAGGAATTGCATATGAATATAATAATATTCTTAATTTGATGGGAGATGGAGATGTTTCACAACTAAATTTTGCATAAATCAATGAACTTTGCAGGATGTATTCTCGAAGTCAAGATAGACCTAGTATGGGATTTAGAGACACTTTTTCTAAAGCTACCAAATCTGCAACAAGTGGTGTGACTAGGGATGAATTAGGAAATATATTAGAATATTTTAAGGCTAACATTCTTGGTACTCTGGGTTTGCAATTAGACACTTAACAATTTAAAAATAAGCAAGAAGATGAGAATATAGATCTTTCTATCTTTTTCCCTAAATGTAAGAAGAAACACCCATTAGGATAATGTTCTCTAAATAGAATTAAAAATTGTTCCATTTGTGTAGGGAAGCATTCAATGGACCATTTTCTCGATTTACCTAGACTCAAGGAAGTTTATCAAGGCGAGAATCAAGAAACAAATAAAATATACATGCTTCCACCAAAAATACCCTAGGAGTCGAGAGCATTAGGTATACTGTTAATCCCTAATATTGGCTCATTACCCCTTAATTGTGGCATATTAGATTAGTAATTTTATTTTATTTATGTCGGCTTTAGGCCAATAGTTGTAATTATACCTCCTAGTCTCCTATATATACCAAGGAGACATTTTCATTTTGAATCATCTTGTACTTGAAC
>JZKD02S0474371.1:247955-258165 GCA_000966675.3 Picea glauca
CTTAAAGGAGAAGGTAAAAAACTAAAACCAATTCGATATGGTCCTTTCAAGATTCTTGACAAGATTGGTAACAATGCCTTCCGTTTAGATTTGCCTCCTTATATGCAAATGTATGTAGTTATTAATGTTGAGAATTTGAAATTGTATGATCCTCCTTTGATTGATGATCAAGGAGAGCATGTTCAAGTTCCTTCTATAGATGATTTTTCCCTAGAATATCTTACAGAACTGCATGAAGACAGAATCCTTGACAGGAGAATGAGAACTTCAAAACGAGAAAATGTGGAATATCTTCGAGTTGGTCTTAAAGTCAAAAATCCAAGAAAATACAAGTGGATCGAGGTTGGAAAGGTGAGGGAACTATACCCTCATCTTCATATAGACTGAAAATAGTCTTTTGGAGGTCCAAAAGCTTTCCAATGGGGAGGTGTGATCCAGGGGATCAAATTTTGCTCAAAATTCAAAGTGCTCGGAATCACTTCAAATTGAACGGGAGTGTAGTCCTTGCTGTCACGAACCCAATGCAACTCATTTGGGTTTAAATAGATGTTGGATGAGAGAGATATCGCGTTCTGTCCAAAATGACAAATAGGCAAAAAAAATGTGTTGACTGTACAGTCCATACGGATGCTGATGTGGCAGGCTGTACGACACGTGGCAAGTTCGTACGACATGTGGAAGGTGTTGGTTGGCAAGATTGTGGACGATTTGGAATTCGACACTTGTCATTGATGGAAAATGAAATGTTGACACATGGCCTACTCAGTGGCTGCCACGTGTCACCCTGGCATTGGTTGAAAATTATGTTGTTGGCCAGATTCAAACCCACGACCTCCGAGTAGGGGTAACGCTTTGGGAAGGGCCTCCCAACCAGCGCACCATCGTTTGGTTCTTATAATATATATGGAAAACATTTTATTTAAATTGAAATATATTGTATGTTGGGGCGCAGACCGGGTCGGGGCTTAGCCCTGGCCCTCGGTCCTATGTGTATACAATGTAACCACCATTACCATATGCATGCCCTCTGACCATTTATCATATAGCCTTTTCATATGAGCCCCAGTCTTATGTGTATACAATGTGACCATGGGCACGCCTTTTCTGACCATTTAAAACTTTGGTCCTTTATATATATGCGCATGGTCATGTGGTGGACTATGTGCACTCGGCCTTGGCAGTTAGGGGCTAAGGCGCGTAACCGTCCTATAGTTTGCACCTGTTGTGTGGTTGCGCCCGGTGCTGGGTTTTTCCACATAAATGCACGTGGGGGCTAGGTTGAGGCAACAAGGTTGCATTTTGGCGATCTAGAGATAGCAAGTTTGAAGGGGAACTTCCAGGAAGCCTATCTTCTTCAATTTTTGGCCAAACGAGGTGCTGAAAAATCCCAGCTAGGGGTTTTTGGATGTTCTGAAGCCATTGGAGCCATCTATTTTGCATTTTGAGCATTGTAAAGAACACATTTGAGCACTTTGAGCAAATAATACAAAAGATCCATTGGAAGCTGGACCAGGAGATGTAGCCCAAGAGAGGGGTGAACTCCTTTATCATTTGTTGTGTTATGTGTTTTATATTCATTGTTTATTGCTACTGTTTATATGCATCTTGAATGAGTAACTTCTATAAAATTTGTGTTGCAAAATTGATCCATTTTCATTTTAACACATGAATTAAATCTTGCAAATAATTTCAAGAATATAAGTCTTCTTCATTTTTAGATCACTTATCCATGTCGTTTTCTGAGGTTCTTGTTTGTGACTCTTTTGAGGTTCTTTAGGAGGGACTGCCATTCTACAATTTTTGTCCATGTGTCCAAAATTGTTACATTTGTAACATCTCACTTCAGTGCTCAAAGATTCAAACATGTTGTAACTTCTTCTCCGTGTTTCACTAGGTCTTCTTGAATAACCCCTTTGTGTATGGCTCTCAAAGTAGTTATTGTTCCTGTTGTTATCTCAGGGAGAGAAGGTTGAGAAACAGGGTGATTTGAGAGTACCTCATCATATGGAGGGATTTACCAGCAGAGGACTCCATGTGGGAGAGTGACCATATATTACAACATTCAAATTTGCAATTGCTTGAGGACAATAAATATCAAGAAGGGAGGATCGTAATGTCCCTTTCCAAATGAGTCCTCTAGGAGATGGACGAAATAGATTAAGTGATTTTTACGGGCTATAGTCAGTATGAAAAAGGGAATTATTTATTTATTTAATGTTATCGGAATGAGAATTAATTAATTTTAAAAGGACATTGTGTAAATGGTAAAAAATGTGCCTAATTGACTATTGAGAATATGAAAAGTCACTTAAAATTATTAAAAGTTAAAATGGTCGCAAAAGAGTCAAAAAGAGAATAAAATGGGAAAAAAATGGCACCCTCTCTCATTCTTGACTTGTCATTTCTAATTTTCATTTGAGATAGCTCTTTGTGGATTTTGGAACTCTTAGGATGGAAACCCTAGGATAAATTTTTGATATTGGTTTCGATGGTGAGAAAAATCCACTAGGAGAAGAGATCATACATATTTCTTCATTTTAATTCAACATGGATGGATATTCTCTTTGGTAGTGAATTTTTATAGTTTGGGGATGAGATTTCCTCATTGTGGCATAATTTTTCTTGTCGGCAACAAAGATTGTGTATGTGTGGTATGAATCATCCATTCAGGGTCGAGTTTCTAAGGGGTAGGAGATCGAGCTTCATTGTGGTGGTTGAGTCTAGCTTAGGGATGTCATTTTTTTGAAGGAAATGGGACAAGCTTCTTTGCAGAGACTAAAACCTATAGTGTTGGGGAATTTCCTTATTTCTAGGCTAAGATGTTTCTGTGGGGGATCAAACTCTCTATTGTGGGATGATTTATAGCAGTGGAGTATATCCTTTCAGCTAGGAACACCTCTAGTTTGCAAAGTCTATGATTTTTTGGGAGCAGTGTCAACTCTTTAAAGGGAAGTCTGAGTTTCTAAGGAAGGGATCGATTCCTCTACTGTTGGAACCAATTTTATTTTTAGTTGGATTGTATTACTTAGGGGGAGTCAATTTTAAAATTTGTGGAGAATATTTACTGAAGGGAAGTTGCCACTATAACTGTCATCTTTTAGTTGTTCCATTGGTCCTCTTCAATGAAGAGTGGGATTGGCCGGATATTGCATAAGAAATGTCACTTCCTTAGACTTGTCACTCTCCAAGTGAAGAGTGGGATCAATTGAATATTGCATCGTCATGACCACTTATTCAATTGTTGGTTGAATATGATGTGATACAACATGGTCAAGAGATTCATCACTCCCCAAAATAGGAGTGGTGTCAGCTGAATATTACATTGACATGATCGCTGGTTGAATAGGATGCGAGACAACATGGTCAAGAGACACATCAATTCCCAAAACAGGAGTGGTGTCGGTCGAAGATTGCATCAGCACAAACATTGTATCAACCAAATAAGGATCAAAAAGTTGGAAAACCAAAGATAAATTAGAACCCGAAGGGCCACTAGATAAGGACCACGCTTGTCATACCACTATAATAGCAGGGCACAAATGAGTTAGGTGATCTCATTTGCAAAGTATACAAAAGAACCTAGGATTATGCCCTATATGTCTAGGCTTCTCAATCATATCAATGCCCCTGGCATGACTTGCAGTGGTCAATGAAATGCTCTTAGCATGACTTGCATGGGCTAGTAGCACATCTCCAACATGACTTGCAGAGGTTGGTGATGTTTTTCCAGTGTGACTAGCAGTGACTAGAGTTGTTCCCCCAACATGAATTTCAATGATTGGTTGCTATCCACCACCATGAATTGTAGAGGATGGTGACAGGCCTCCAACATGACAAATATAGGTTGGTTTCAGGCCTCTAACATGACTTGCAGAGGTTGGTGTCAGGTCTCTAGCATGAATTTCATAGGTTGGTGACTTAGTTCTAGTATGACTCACAGTGACTAGACTTGTACTTCCAGCATGAATTGCAGTGGTTGGTTGCAACATATGAGACCATGGTCCCAATAAAGATTGATTTTGAGAGATCACAAGCCAAGAACATTTCTGGTATACACCATGGCCCTATCCAGTAGGATAGTATCCTCTTCCCAACTGATTCATAAAAGGTTGTAAGGGCATCATCACCGAGGAAGTTTCTTGCGAGGAGTAAGTGACATGACAAGGATTACCAATGTGAGGATATATGTTGCCCATGGATGAAGGAACTCTATGCAAGGGGTTTCTCATACTGTAAAATTGTCTCCCCTGGATGAAACACCAGAGGACAGAGGGAGGTTCTCCATGAAAAAATAGTTCATAGGAACCAACAACATGGAAGAAGGAATGAAAGACATAATATAAGAAGTAGAAGGACCACCCATTTGAGCACTTTATCCTGGAAAAATGAAGCTAGGATTGGGTCCATATGAAGGAGGATTCCAACCTCTTACTGTAGGATTTGGTTGAGTGATATGACCCCCACCAAACAAAAAATGAGAATAACGAGGAATCCTTCCCCGAGAACCAAAACTAGGATTCACATGAGACATCGAAATGAAGGATGACAAGTGTGAAGTCATGTCTGACATACCAAAAGAGAAAGGATTAGAGGCCCAAGGAATTTAATGAGTACTATGATTAGGAGTACCACTCAAAAATACAAAAGTATTCGTCCCCATGGACTGAGCAGAAACCATGGCATACATAGTGCTAACTACGGGGGCTCCAACAACCATAACAATCAAAACACACAATGTAATATAAAATCCTAAGGCCAACTAATAATCAAACATCACACTCCTAAATAAAGCTAAAGTTCAATGCACAAAAACATGATATGATGGTTGAAAGGGACCTCTCGAACTAAAGTAGGTATGCTTCACCCAAGAGGGACCTGAGACTCTACAACAATAGAGTGGAGGTGTCATAATCAGTTATAAGGACCCTCATAGGCTTGACAATGCAATCGGTCATATCCCTCTGGAGAGGAAATCCTCCATAAAGTCTATGTGTTGTTTGACCCTTATCTGACTCAGGGTAGCTGCAGAATAACCCCTGCAAGTAACCTACGTGGCTACCTATGTCAACCAAGTAGAGTCACCATGATATAACCAATGCCCAGGCGAGCAATCAATATGGAATTTCCTCATTAGTCGTTGACTGGGGGGTTTCCCTTGTGTTCGACAACAAGAAATATACTCACACATTGGGATTCATGAAGTGTCTTGGATTTCATTATCCCTATTGGTGGTTTCCTTTCCTTTTTCGATAGTTTTCCTCATTGGTTTTTATTCAGAGGGTCTCTTTCATGTATTTCTTGCATCTGGTGCATGCGAGAGACACACACAGTCATTGGTTCATGAACATCCTATTCGTCCAAGCTCCTACTAATTATCAATATATTGATTTGTACCTCGTGCTAGATGATGAGAGATACCTTAATTATCTCCTTTTAGTGGGTCTCCTTCCATCGAATTCAACCCATCTATTATGGAATCGATATTTAGATTGTTATGAGTACCTAGAGGCTTGCAGTCATTAGTGGAAATTTCTCCCACCATTGATAGTTGGGAATAACTCAATGTCTCTTGATTGATGGATTCTTCAAGTGTTCGACCTCAACACCCTTATTCACACTTGTCGAGTGTACTCAGTGCCTTGACACCTACTTTCATTATTGGTGGGTTGTCTCACATTTGTTAATGGTATACCTTAATAATCGGTAATCAAATGAAGTCTCATTGTGTTCAACTTCAACTCCTCTATTACCATAATGTAGAATTGCACCTTTGGCAGATAGTGTAGAAGACCTTTAGCTTATAGTAGCAGCCCTTGTATCTGTTGTTGTCTTTCATATAACTAGTACCTACATGACTTCATTAATCATAGAAGATCATATTATGATCCATTGTATATAGACATATTCATTTGATTTTGAAACTGGACTCCACTGTGTCTTGTTCATGACTATGACAGCCTATGGCATATGTCCACTTTATATTACCTCTCCATGGCTAGGAACAATTCTTTGATATATATCCACATGGATTTGTAGTGTAATTCAAATTGGCAGCCATGTATACAAAGTCAATGTGAATTGTAATATCTTCATGAGTAACTAGAAATTCCAGTCGCGTCTTCATTACTCCACTTATGTGAACTATAGTATATTTCATCCATCACATATACTCCTCTGACCTCACACATTATGGGGCATCTGTTATAGAAAATTTTTCCTCATTCCATGCATCTTGCTTTGATGGCCTTCCATTTCCCTCTGCAGACTTAATTTCTCATTTTTGTTCACTCCAAAAATAAAAAATCACATTTTTTCCCATATGAGCAACCTACCAGTTATACAACTCATGTATACGCAGGTTTCTCCACTACAACCTGCATACATCAGGTTTGGTGCTCAAAAATTAAAAAAATATGTCATGTTTCCATACCATGTCACGTGATCCATGATCCTTGAATTTCCATATACTAGATACACTCTGACTCAACCCTTCAATTCCATGTGAAGGCTATAAATTTATCCATATCCAAGCCTTGAGGAGGATTCAACAAATTGAGAGCAAAGATACTCTGGAGAAATTTCACTTCATATTAAGTTTGCATCCCTTTGTCCTTAAAAGTATGTACTTCTTGTATTCAACCCCCAAGCTCTTCCTACCTTGTGATGGAGAACCTCATTGACTCCTACTTGTGAGGATGCCTTTGTGGAGGATTGAAGTGGTGGAGGCCCAACTAGAGGGACTTAGTTTCTTGGTTCCGATATGTGTCATTACAGAAGTTTGTCACCTATGTACTTATGTTGATTACATTAATATAAATACTCTTTTCTCGTCCAATTGATATCTTGCAAATATTTAAATTACTTTCCATGGGTGTATTTTTCATGTATGTTAATGGATTATGCTAATGCTCATGTTAACATTCTATATCAATACCACATTCTTGTGTATGTTGGTTGTTGATGACATGTTTCATCTATAAAGATTTGGGTCTTGTGCTCAACGGTGGCCTTCTTCGAATGTCCAGACGAGGTAGGCTCTTAGCCTTCTCTTGTTAGGATTTACTTTATATAGCATATTGGGGATTAGAGTTGATTTCTAGGTGTTGTTCCATCTATTATGGTTTTCCCCTAGCCATAGAGAAATTTTCCTCGTAACATAATTGGTGACTCCATTGGGGAAATCTCCTTTTTGGGGTATTGGGTTTTTTTCTCCTTGATTTTCTCACTGTTTTCTTGAGTTTTTGTGTCGCATGTTTCTTGACAGCCTATATCTTTCCTTATATCAGAGTTTCTTGGCCTAACCCTTACCCTGACAATGTCTTTTTGGAATACATGGGTTTTCGCTTGATAGTCGCATACATACACGAGTTGTCCATCTTTAGGGCACGTATAAACACTTATTTTCCCTGAACAATTGCACACAACATATATGAAGTCTTTTTGTTGATTTTGGTGTTTGTTGGGTGAATTTCACTGGTTACTAAGACTTCTTGGGTCCCCATTCTAACTATTGAGTGTCCAAATATTGATTGGAAACTTGTTTATTGTTGAATTTTTGAGAAAATCATTTTCTTGTCATTTTTCTCATTTGTTGTCCTTACATACTGATCTGGGTAGTCACTTCTTGGTATCCTTCTTAGTTTGTCTTCCTTTGCTTACAATAGGGTCTCCCTATGAGGTTTTTATTCATTCCTTACATTTTTTTTCATTATATCGAAAATACAAAAATATTTGCTTTATTGCATTTTTTACTTATGGCATTTTCACTTTTGGTTACTTTGCATTGATTTTGGCATATTAAGAAAGATTGCACTTCATTGAAATTGTAGAGATTTCATTTTGGAAAATAAAATTTAGATGCATACCACCTCATTTAAAATTTAAGACTAGTATTTAGCGGTGTTTTTACATTTGTTTCTTTTTATATATGTTGATTTGTAATACCATCAATTTCACGATCACACCCTTGAGTAAGAAGAAACCATTAAAATTAATGTTGATTAATTAAAATTGATTAGAAACAATTTAATTTTTCAGGGTACACAAACAAGTATAGGACCTAGGGCCTTGGAATAGGATTTTGTGAGTAAACTTCTGCAAGGATATAAAACTAAACGTATGTGTCTGACCAAGGAGTGGTGAAACCCATTGTGTAATTGGTGACGTCGAGAGGCTTCACTCACACCAAAATTAAGCACGAGGTCACACAAAGTTGGTTGCAGAGATAGCCCTGTAATACCTTTTTAGTGTCAGAGATATTTCAATGGTTCTAGTCTCATCTGGGAGTCTCGTTAGTGCCCTTACCTCCACGAGAGGAGGTTCTTTCGAGATTTCAATCTTTGCTACCCTACCCATATGGTGGACTGGACTTGTGAATGGTCTCCTATGCATTGGTTATATCATGGTGACTCTAGTTAGTTGACATAGGTAGCCACATAGGTTATTTTTAGGGGTTATTCTGCAAGTACCCTGACTCAGATAAGGGTTGTACAACACACAAAATTTATGGAGGATTTCCTCTCCGGAAGGATCTAACCGACTCCACAGTGAAGCCTACGAGGGTCCTTATAACTGATTCTGACACCTCCACCACTTCAATCCTCCACAAAGGCAATCTCACAAGTAGGATTCAATGAGTTTTTCCATCACAAGGTAAGAAGATATTGGGGGATGAACACAAGAAGTTCATAATTTTAAGGACAAAGAGATGTAGACTCAATATGAAGTGAAATTTCTCTAGAGTATATTTTCTCTCAATGTGTTGAATCCTCCTCAAGGCTTGGATATGGCTCAATTTATATCCTTCACATGGAATTCAAGGGTCGAGTCAGATCATTTCCAATATATGGAAGGTCAAGGATCATGGATCACATGACATGGCATGGAAACCCGACATATTTTTTTAATTTTTTAGCACCAAACCCAGTGTATGCGGGCTGTAGTGGAGCAACCCACATATACACGAGTTCTATAACTGGTAGGTTACGTATATGGATAAAAATATGATTTTTTATCTCTGGAGTGAACAAAAAGGGGAAATTAAGTCTGCAAAGGGAAATGGAAGGACATCAAAGCAAGATGCATGGAGTGAGGCAAAATTTGCTATAACAAGTTGTTGTCTACAATTATATTTCAATCTTAAACAATATTACCAACTTAACGAGAACTTTGTCGAGTTCTCATTTTTTTCAATGGTCACATTTTTTACCTCGTTTTTAAAAATGGTGCTACCGGTAGCACCCCCCCCTTCTTAGGTGGTATTTTGATATTTTAAATTTTTTGATCCATAATATTTCCACACTATTTTTTTTAATGTTTATTTTTCATCTATTTTCAATTTTTTTAATATTTGTTTTTCATACTTCTTTCAATCTTAAATTTTTTTTTACGATTTACTTTTTTGAAATTAAGATTTTTCATATAATTGTGTCTCCTTAATTAATTTATACTTCCATACTTTTAAAATATAGTGGAAAACATAATTTTTAACAAATTGTTTACCTTTACTTCAATACATAAAAAATAATTGTAATTAAATAACACTATTTTTAATATTTAACAAAAAAATATAATTTTATTTTTATAAATTAAAAACTAAGGAAAAGAAAACAATTGAAATTAATAAAAAATAATTAAAAATTTAAAAGAAAATTTATATTAAAAAAAATAAAGAAAAACTTAAAAAACTAAGGAGAAAAAGACAAAAAAAATTACAAAGGTATACATAACCTACCCCCCTCTGGATTTGAACTTGTGAACTCTTAGGAGGAAACACATGTTCTTAACAATTAGGCCCACTCGAGAAACACATGTTCTTAACCATTATATAGAAATGGCATATATTATATTATAGATTATTATATTATATATAGTTTATATTATATATATTATATATAGTTTATATATAATATAAACTATATAATTTATATATATTATATATAAACTACATATATGATGGGAGAGGGCAAGGGGGGCGATGCCAGGGAAAGGAGGGCGATGCAGGCATCGCCCCCTTTTCCCTCCCCATCATATATGTAGTTTATATATAATATAAACTACATATTATATATATAGTTTATATTATATATAAAATATATATTGTTTGGCCCATTCACTTGTCATACAAGCTTCAGATCATTCCACGGCTAGTTATTTATTAGGGGCTACCATCCAAGGCCCATTTGGCTAAGAGTGAGTTGACGAATGAACT
>JZKD02S0474371.1:263582-277098 GCA_000966675.3 Picea glauca
GGAACAAAAAATAGTTGCTAAGAAATTGTGTCCTTCACTCCACGAAGACCTCGCAATTGTGCAAGTTTGTGCTTGTTGAATATTTTGTTGAAGATATAGATGTCTACATAGATCTGATGAATTAGATGCACCAGTGATATTTCCACACATATCCACTTTCTCTTTTTGTACTGAAGAATATCCAAATGAAGTTTGGATGAAACTTTGAAAATCGTGTGGTCATTTCTAGAAAAATGTTGAAATTTTTTTGATTTTAAAATGTTCATAACTTCACTTCCTAGAATCCATTTTGGATGATTTGTTTTCTGGAATTGGGTATTTTTCTGAGATGAATCCAAATATCTAATTTTTTTTTTTGAAAATTATACTCAGAAAATGTCAGAAGTGAGTCTGATGTGCGGGGCCCCTTTTCTAGCTCTTGATATGCATGCATGGAACATGCATGTGGCTCCTGAGATGCATGCATGGCGCATGAAAAAGTGTCTTCATGTGAATCTTGAGATGCATGCATGATATATTCCACATACGATTCAAAAAAGAAAAAAAACTGAAATGGAGTAGACATCATCTACAATTAATGGAACAAAAAATTGTACAGATACTTGTGTAGAAGACTCTTTAGAATAAAAGGCTTGATCTTCTGATGGATTCTCTTCATGCTCCATCTTTTCAACATCTTGCATGAAATATTTACAATATTCTTTATTCCCAAATAGAACCTCTAATATGGTTCATAACTCATTTGGATTTGAGTCTCAGGATGCATCTTGGTGGAGACTTTCAGGAGAAATAGACAAGTAGATACATCCTATGGCCATATATTGTCTATTAACAAAGTCATTTTTATCATCGATGGAATCAGGATCTACTTCCATTTCCATGGTTATTTGTTATAAGCCTCTACTTCTGAGAAGAAGTAGAATATTTGGCTTCCACTCTAAATAGTTATGAGGCGTGAGAAGTACTGTCAGCGAGTAAAGCATATATTCCATATTTCCTGTTGATTTGTTCTGTCTTCGGTAATTGCAAAAGAGAGTTGACGATGATACTTGATAGTGTCTTGTGGGCTCTAATACCATGTAGATATTATAATATACTTGTATATAAGATCTAGCTAACAATACAACTTACACAACTTGCAAATGGTGTGAAGAGAAGACAAAAGTGGAGGAAAGAATGAAAGAATTTATATTAACCAAATGAGAAAAAATGATCCAATACAAGTGATATACTTTGTATCGCACAACTAACTCATCATAGTGTTAAAATAATGTAATTAGGAGTGTTCTAGAGAGATCTAACACACACTGGAAGTCACTAGAGTCAACTGCCACCTAGTCCTAGTTAATTGGCCATGTGGTCGTCAATTAACTAGTTAAAACAGAGTGAAATGAGGAGAATATCACTCAAACATGTGGAATGTTCCCTACTGGTGATGATCCCAATGAAAGTATGCATTATTGTTGATGATCCTAAGGTTAGCATGCACCACTTGGTGATAAAACCAAAGTTGACATGCAACACTTCACTCAACTAGTCTAACTGAATGATAATTGAGAGTTTATTGGAGGGTATGTGGCACCCTTGTCTAGGGGATAATATCTCATACTAAGGGACCCTCAACATAGCCAAATAAACATAGGAAAATAAAATTAAAGGACAATCCCAGGTGTGTGTAATATCTCCAACATAATTGCAGCCTACCACCTTCAAGGAAATACATATATGTGGTGGGATTGGCTGAAGTAGGTTAAGCACATTGATGAGAAGAGAACTTCTTGGAATAAGTTCATGAAATATTTCCATCAACAATACTTGTCAGATAAATATTATGACAAGAATATACAAGAGTTATCTAAACTCAAACTTGGGAACATGACCATGGATGAATATCAAAGGAAATTCTTGGAACTTCTTAGGTATGTGAGTTTCATAATAGATGAGAAGGTCAAAATTTAGAGGTTCTTGAGGGACTTCCATATTTCTACAAGGATAAAATTCAGTTTGATGAGCCTAGGAATTTAGAAGAAGCCATAAGAAATGATAAGTATTTGTTTGAGTAGAATAGAAGAAGGCCATCTTTCCAAAAGTCTCAGTATGATAACAATAAATGAAATATGGATCAAAGGAAGAAAGTTTTCAATCCACCTTTCATAAGGAATAGATCTCAAGCATATCAACAAGGGAATCCATCTCAAGGTGATCATAAAATGACATATTCCCTGGGAAAGAGGTCAAGACAATATCTCATAAAGTGTTGGGGATGTGAAGGATATCACATCTATAAATATTTTCTTCACTCGGGAGATAAAATGAAGACTATGCATAGAATTAAGAAAGAGGATATAGTAGAGGATGTGGGAAAGAGAATGCCAATGATCTATGTAGCCTTGGACAATAGACAAGGAGACTATCAATCCCACATCATTGAAGTGGAAGGTAATATTTATAATCATCCCATAGCTATTTTGATTGATTATGGAGCTATTCATAGCTATACAGATCCAAATCTAGTTGGAATATTTAAATTGAATAAATTCAAGAATGAAAAATCTTGGTTAGCTTAGCTAGCTACTGGAGCCAAGAGAAGAATACATGAGCTTGTTAAATATTTCCCTATAAACATGAATAGAATTAACACTAAGGAATATTTGAACATCATACCGCTTGGGTATTATGGCCACTTGATTGGTATGGATTAGCTAGAAAATCATTGTGTTATTTTAGATTGTTATAACAAGGATTGCACGTGTCTTGATGAGGAAGGGAATTCTAGGACAATGAAAGGTACTCCAAGGCCTATATATATCTAATATATTTCAGCACTATAGTTGAAAATAAGTTTTAGAAAAGGGTGCCATATATATGCAACCCATATGGAAGAGCCAATGAAGGATAAGGAGCCAAGTCTTGAATATTATCCAATATTGAAATAAAATGAAGATCTGTTTAGGGAGTTGCCAGGATTTCCACCAAAGAGGGATATAGATTTCTCTATTGACTTAATTTCTAGAGCTTCCCAAGTGTCCAAAAATCCCTATAGAATGAGCATGCCATGGCTAAAAGAGTTGCAAATGTAGCTAGAAGAGTTTTTAAATAAAGGGTACATACGTCCGAGTGTTTCTCCTTGGGGTGCCCCAATTCTTTTTATCAAGAAAAAAATTGGAACTCTAAGGTTATGTATTGACTTCAGACAGTGGAACAAGGTAACATACAAGAACACATAACCTTTTCCAAGGATTGATGATATGTTTTATCAACTGAAAGGAGAAAACATATTCTCTGATATTGAATTGAGGTCATGCTATCATCAAGTGAGAATTAGAGAAGAAGACACTATAAAAACAACCTTTAGGACAAGGTATGGACACTATGAATTTGTAGTGGTTTATTTTGGGTTGACAAATGTACCTGCTACATTTATGTGTTTGATGAATGAGGAGTTCAATGATTTTCTGGACAAGTTTGTCATTGTATTCTTGGATGGTAGTCTTATCTATTTCATGATAGAGGAAGATCATGAGAAACATTTGAGGATGGTTCTACAAGTGTTGAGAGAGCATCAATTGTATGCCAAATTGAGTAAATGCATTTTTTTATCAAAAGAAAATCCATTATTTGGGTCACATTGTTTCAAAAGATGGCATAGTAGTGGGTCCGAAAAATATTGAAGAAATCAAAATTTGGTCAGTGCCAACAAACATTTTATAGGTTATATCATTTATGGGTCTAGCTGGTTATTACAAAAGATTCATTGCGGGATTCTCCAAGATTTCACACCCAGTAACATATTTGCAAAAGAAAGGAGTAAAATTTGAATGGATTGCCAATTGTGAAGAAAATTCTTGTCCTAACCAATGCACCTATTTTAAAATTTATAGATACAAATGAGGATTTTGTTGTGTGCACAAATGCATGCAAGGAATGGCTTGGTGGAGTCCTTACAAAAAATGAACATGTAATTTGTTACGAGTCCATAGAATTGAAGGAGAATGAAATACATTATGCCACACATGACTTAGATTCAAAAGCCATAATACATGCCTTAAGGATGTGGATGCATTAGCTTATGGGAAGGAAATTTGAATTAAGGACAAACCATAGTGGTCTGAAATATTTCTTTAAACATGAAACACTAAATGTCAGATAAACTAGATGGATGGAATTTCTTAGTGAATATGAATTTGACATAAATCACATAAAGGGAAAAGAGAACAAGGTGTCTTATGCACTCAATAGAAGGGTGCATAAAATGCATGCTACAACCATTAGTATGCACAAGAAAAATTTAAAAGATAGAATTCTAGAGGTTATGAAATCATACCAACATTATGTGCAAGTTAAAGAAATCTTATAGTAGAATAATGCACAACATAAATATAAGTATTACAATCTAGAAGAGGATGGATTCCTCCTATTCTGGAACAAAGTATATTTTCCCAATTCTTGAGAATTGATAAATTTAGTTTTGAAGGAGATGTACAATGTGTCATACATTGGAAATCTAGGATACCATAAAACTATTACAGTTGTAAGAGGCCAATATTTTTGGCTTGGTATGAAGAGATATGTCACTGATTATTTGGCTAGATGCATGGAATGTCAGAAGGTAGAACCCGAGCACATAAATCCAGAGGGATTGGTGTAGCCATTACCCATTCTTGAATGGAAATGGGAAGTTGTTACTATTGATTTTATTACCAAATTTCTTAGGACAAAAAGGCAACATGATGTCATCATGGTAGTGGTGGACAAGCTTACAAAGGTTGGACATTTCATTCCAGTGAAAATTACTCATAAAACAACCAATATTGCATGCATTTATATGAAGTAAATTTCTAGGATACATGGTGTGCCTAAGGAAATAGTTTCAGACCGAGATCCCAAGTTCACATCCAATTTTTTGAAGGGGTTGTTTAAAGGATTTAGGACCAATCTAAATTTCAGTACAACATATCACCAAAATTCATATGGGAAAATAGAGAGAATTAATTGGACAATTGAATATATGTTGCGAATGGATGTAATGGACAAGCCTTCTAGGTGGGAGGACTATATCCATTTAGTTGAGTTTTCTTACAATAATGGGTAACAAGAATCATTGAAGATGAGCCTGTTTGAAGCAATGTATGGTGGAAAATGAAACACACCAGTAAATTGGGATAACCCAACAGATAGAGCCGTGAGTGGGTCAAAATTGTTAAGGGAAATGGAATAGCAGATGGTAAATATCATGAATAATTTGAAAGTTGTGCAAGATAGGAAGAAGAACTATGTTGATAAAAGAAGAACACGTAGGGAATTCAAATTGGGAGAGCATGTATTTTTAAAAGTTAAAGCTAAAATAATCTCACCAAATTTGGGAAGTTTCCCAAGGCAGCAATATATCATGGGGCTTTTGAGATATTAGAAAAGATAGGGTTGTTTTCATACATACTAGGATTACACCCATCCATGAGAACTCATATTGTGTTCCATGTATATTTATTTAAAAAGTATGTATATGATCCTAGTCGTGTGATTGATTGGACTATGATCCGGGTGGAGCAAGAAGGGAACTTCTGGGTGGAACGAGTGCACATCCCATATCAAAAATTCAAATTTCTCAAGAACAAATCCATTGGCTTCGTAAAGGTTCAATGGACATGCTATGGTCCCGAGACGCTACATGAGATCACAAGGAAACCATGTGGGAAGCATACCCATAACGTTTTTCAAATTTTGAAGAAAATTGAATGTACATTTGTACATAAACAACTGAAGACTCCATTTTGGTAGCTAGGGTTTCTGGAGCCAGAACTCTGAGATTTATTGCCAAAACAATGTGTGGGTTGAAGGGAAAAGAGTTTTTTTGGTTGAAATTGTTGCATGATTCATTAAGTTGTGGAATTATCAAGTATTCTAATGTAATATTTTTATATATGTCAATGTGTAAATTGTATGGTTATGTGCACTGAGGATAGTGGAGTTTGTAGGGGTAGGGGAATGTAACATCCTTGTTTTCAAATCCCAAAATAGCGATGTATATTGTAAATGTAATGTATGTATGAGGGTCAAGCGATGTAATATGTAAATTATATAAGTTTAATAAAATGAATAAAATGTATCACCCACTGCAGAGGGAAATGAATGGAGATTTGGCGGATTAGTTTCAAAAATAGAAGGAATGGTTCCAAGGGGGAGAGTTTACCCATGTTTATTAAACCCAAACCATTTCTTTATAAATTATCCTTTGAACCTTCCATTATATGTTGAGTGTTATAGAGACCAATAATTGAATTCATGTAAGAGGGAGGGTGTGAGAAGTCACATCCCATATTTATTTAGAGCATGGGTGTTGAGTACAATCATCTTGGGGAAGAGCATAAATCAAGCAATCAAGAGAAGAGGGGAAATTTGTATGGGTAGGAGATGATAATTATAGATTCATGTTTTTGCATGGAGAGTTGTTTTCACATGGAGTTTTCTGGACAACAAAGGAGTTTTGAGTGTTGAATCTTGATAGTTGTTGTGGGAACATTTGTTAGTTGTTTGGAGCTGAAATTTCATGGAGAAAGATGTTGTGGACCTATGAGAAACAATTGGTTTGAAATTCATCAATGGAAGAAAGCATTTTTTTGTTGAGAATTTTTTTTTTACATTTGTAGAATTCTTGAAGTCCCAGAAAGTATATTTCTTGTCCAACCTGTGTTGGAAGCCCTGGAGGAGAGTGTGAATATCTGATGGACTATGAGTAGTGAAGAGGGATTCCATCCCTTGGGTTGTGCAGGTTTTGCGGAAGAGAGTTGGTGGACTAGAATTAGTTGTGAGATTTGAGTATTGAGAGGGGGACCTTAGCCATCCGTAGGGACCACCGTCTCTTATGGATTCATATCCCCAACCCAAAGGTGACTTTCTATTGAGAACTAGAACAACAAGTCTAATGTTGGAAGGCACATTCATCCTTTGGAACGGGTTGCATATTTCTTAAGATAAGTGTTCTTATTTGTTGTGTCTATTCATGTTAAATGATTATATAGCTTTTGTGCATTTTACTCTGATTTATCTTGGTTATTGTTACTTGTTGTGAGTAGATTGATGCACATGAATATTTATTTTTAGGGTTGAATAATGTTGTATGTGGTTATTTTTTGTTGTACATAGTTAAAGTAGTTGCATCCATGTTTTTATTTAGTATGGACAGTTGAATGAGCTTGAATTTCATGTTGTTTATTATTTCTGCAATTAGAATTGGTAGCAAAAAAAATTATTGGGTAATTTTAGTAGTAATGTGTTTTGTCTTGAGGATGGGTACGTTACAATCCTTTTTTATTCTCTTGCATTCTTTATATAAGAGGGGCATGTCCAGAAAAACCATCGTAGAAGTTTCTTTGGTCTCTAAGACTAGGGTGGATTGAAAATTATCAATTTTCACTTGCAACTTTATGTGACTAATTTCATATCTGAAAATTGATTCCTAGTGATATAACTATCACTAAACAACTTTACACTGAAATTATTGACTGAAAACATATGCCGCAGAAACAAAAAGATCAAATATGGATCATCAATACATAAGAGACAATAATTGTGTTTTGTAACTTTATCCAATCCTTCAAATTTGAGGAAAAAAACTAGTCCTCTCAATTAATACAATATCACCAAATATGAGGACAACCTTTTCCTTCCAAAAGGATCTGAGGAAAGCCTTTTCCTTCTAATACAAATCAACAAACAAAATCTCAACTGTATTCTAGAAATATCCTCTACCCACAAATCTATTGCAGACCACCTATATGACATGATAAGGTCATTTAACGTCAGCTTGTATGGACCTACTTCTTCCCAGAAGAACTTGTATGGATGTACGTGATTGCTCTCACAAAAACCCACGTAAGTATGTGATTGTTCCCACTACAACCCGTGTACATGTATGAAAACCTGTATGGACACTTCATACAACTTTCTCCACTCGTACAATTTCTTATTTCTACGATTGCCTCTCTCTCCCACACATGTAGTGTAATTTTCCTTGTCAAGAACAGAGGATAGAGAGTCCTCAACCCTAGGCTAGATTTTCCTCTCGAGCGTAATTTTCTTTTGTTGAAATCACCAACCCTCCTAACACAAGTGTAGACTCACTTATGCTAGATCCATCATGTTGGTGACGCAACCCTCCTCAACCCACGGGTTGGAAGGTTACATACACATGATATTTCCCCTTACACTGGCCCGAAAAGATTTTTGAAATGGCTCTTCTATTTCCCTTTCGCGAAATCTGCACCCACAATCAACTTCAAGAATTTCCCCCTTGTACTTCAGGAGATCAGACTTCACACTTTCGCGAATACATTGGCCAAGCACCTTGTCTCCAATCTCTGAAACCTGAAAAAAGTCAACGCTGACCCTTCCTCTTTCTCTTTCAGACTTTTCCTTATCGCCATTTTGGCAGTCACGTTGTCAAGCAACTTGTTCCTACGATTCCCGAAACCTGATTTTATGAAATTTCGATGCACTCACGAGGTTGAATTTTCAATGCCCCTTTACTTTTGTCGGGACTTTGGACTTCACAATATAGCAAATCCTAATGCAAGGAATTCATAACTTCACTCCACGAAACCTTGAAACGGTCAACTGAATTGACTTCCTTGTCAAGAGTGCACCACCTGTCCACTCACTATCTCCTCTGTGGCCCACATAATCCTTTTAGCCCTCGGGACTTCGTGGTTCAGGATATCGTGATTTCCGTTGCAAAGATTACGGGACTTCCGCTCGCGAAAACCTAAAATATAATTCCACGTGTAAATCCAATGGCCCCTGGGCTTGGATCTACGACTCTACCCCTCCTGAGCTTAGAATCTTTACGGACACTTGCAGTAACTCCCCTGCTCCTTCGTGAGCTCTAATAGCTCACGGGACTTCACGGATTCTCCACAGAGAATTTTGACCGTCCTTCTCTTTCCTTGAGAACTCAGTCTCCTGTGGTCTGACGTCGCTACACCTTCCTTCAAATATTCAAGTGTTCAAATCCTTTTGAACTTTTCCCAACTCTGAGTCTTTTGGAAAAATATTCTGCGCACTCCTTGCGGAAGACCTTCAAACACTTCCAAGTGTTGAGCTTCCTTTGACTATACGCACACCTGCAGCAACAGTCTCTCAATACTTCGCTCAGATTCACAACTCTGAGACTTTATTCGGCCTGTGAACTCCTTGCATGTCTCCCATGCCTAACTACACTTCTAATTGAATGAGAAACAAAAGATATATAGTCTGAGCTTTTAGAGACAACCCTTTGAACCCTTCGTCAATGCACTGCTTGCAGACAATTCAACTGCACTCCTTGCAAGAACTCTTGCTCAGCTAAATAAACAATTGAAACTCATTCCATTTTCCTTTCCTCTCAGATTTCAAACATTCAAAAATAAATCATTCATACATAGCATAAAAGAAAATGTATCGCAGTAAGAGTAAAATAACCATGAGCATAATACGTAGCATACATACACAGAGAACAAACACGATTCCATGATTTTGAATCAAATCTTTCTCTATTAATTCAAATTTCTATACATGGGTGTTTACACACAACTCTCTGCTTCTCCTCTATGCTCTTCCTAGTCTTCATCATCCTCATCTTACAATACACAATGAGGGTGTCTTTATCCGGTTTCCCTCTTGCACTCTAAAACTATCTAATCTAGAATTCAATTCTATCTACCTGCATTAACTACTATAAATGCCTTCTACCTACTAAGGACGAGAACGGATTGCTCAAGTTCAGTTTACATTATACAAGGGTGCTCCTTCTTAATGGCTTCATTAATACTTTAAGAAATTTTCCAAAATCTGTGTTGGATGCTTTTCTAGTTGTCCGTTGTCTCTGCACTGGCTCACTTGAGATGCTCCGGCATCATACTCTCTGGATTGAAAATTTTTCATGGGATTTTGTACATGATCTCACATATGGTGTGTCCACGCCTTTGGATCTCCGCTTCATTTTCCCAGCTGGCATATTCAACTAGATGGCCCTTCCACTTGACCAAATATTCAAAGTCTTTCTTTCACCTGGTCTTCTTGCTCAATCTTTTATCCAGTATGCGCTCCATCTATGGATTTTCTGCAACTGACATCTACTTTTTCCATTGGACCTATGGTTGTTCATTTCTTGTCCCTGTTTCCTCAGCTTTATATGGGTACAAATATGAGATATTGAATATTGAAGAAATTCTGAGCCCATCGGGTAATTCAACCTCGTAATAATTCGTCCCAAATCTCTTCAAGACCCTACATGGTTCGATTTTCTTCATCTTCAGTTTATTATATGTTCCTCTCGGGAACCTTTCCTTTCTTAAATGTGCCAGAACCAAATCACCAACCTCAAATTGAAGTTGTCTCCTGTGTTGATCTTCTCTGCGCTTATATTCCTGGCTTGAATTCTGCAATCGCTCCTTCACCTGGCTGTGAAGTTCCTTCATTGCCTCTATGAAATTTTCTGCACTAGCACTCCTAGTTGCATTCTGTTCTGAATCTCTCAGCTCAGAAATTCCTCTCGGCTGCATGCCATAGACAATATGAAACAGACTATTCCCCGTGCTTCTGTTAATTAAGTCGTTATAAGCAAATTCTTCCTTTGGTAATATGTTGTCCCACTTGCTGTGGTGTTCTGTCACCAGGCTTCTCAGCAAGTCTCCCAGACTTTTGTTCACCACTTTTGTCTGTCCATCCATCTGAGAATGATAATATGAACTAAATGACAAGTTATTTCCCAGCTTCTTCCATAAGGTCCTCCAAAAGTGTCCTATGAACTTGGTGTCTCGATCCGAAACTATACTCCCTAGTAAGCCGTGAAGTCGAATGACTTCTTTGAAAAACAGATTCGCAATGTGAGTTGCATCACT
Source organism: Picea glauca (assembly GCA_000966675.3). Taxonomy (NCBI): domain Eukaryota; kingdom Viridiplantae; phylum Streptophyta; class Pinopsida; order Pinales; family Pinaceae; genus Picea; species Picea glauca. The sequence continues at coordinate 274,460 of JZKD02S0474371.1, forward strand.
GGTCTTATGACATGGAATGAAGTGTTCCATATTGGAAAATCTATCCACCACCACAAAGATTGAGTCAAAACCTCTTTGTGTTCTTGGAAAACCCAATACAAAATCCATGCTGATTGCATCCCACGACCTTTTAAGTATGGGAAATGGTTGATAAAGCCCTGCATTCTGTCTTCTTCCCTTTGAATGCTAGAAAATTCCACATCTGTCCACAAATATCTTGACATCTTCTCACATTCCTGGCCAAAAATATGACTGATTCAATTTTGCAAATGTCTTGTCATGACCAAAGTTCCCTACCAATCCTCCACTGTGTTTCTCCTTCAACAAATTCTCCCTCATGGAGCATTTTGGAATACACAACTGATTACCTTTAAACAATAATCCTTCCTATATCATGTATTCTACCCATTGGCTTCTATCCCTGAGAATTGGATTCTCAGCTGCTTCGTACACCTCCTTAAAATACTGATCATCCGCGTACATGTTCCTGAGATCATCAAAACCCAACATTTTGAATTTGAACTCCTACAATAGAAAACACTTCCTACTCAAAGAATCAACAACTTTGTTAGCAGTACCAGAAATATGTTTAATCAAAAAAGTGAAATTTTGCATATACTCAACCCATTTTACATGTCTTTGATTCAAATTTTCCTGTTGAGTCACAAATTGCAATGCATGATTGTCAATGTATAAGACAAACTCCTTCGGGATCAAGTAATGTCTCCATTTTTTCAATGCTTGTATGATAGCATAGAACTCCTTGTCATAAGTGGAGTACTTCACTTTCGCTTCATTCATCTTCTCGCTGAAGTATGCTATCAGCTTGTCCTCTTGACTCAAGACTTCCCCTATTGCAAATCCACTTGCATCGCATTTCACTTGAAATGTCTTTTGGAAATCCGGCAACACCAAAACTGGTTGTTCCGTAATCTCCCTCTTCAATAGATTAAAAATCTTCTCAGCCTCCTCTATCCAGTGAAAAGATTTGTGTCTTTTATTCACTGTATCCATCATTGGTGCACTAATTCCATTGAAATTCCTAATGAATTTTTGGTAGAAACTAGCCAATCCGTGAAAAAGTTTCACCTCAAAAATATTCTTCGGTGATGGCCAATTCTTGATTACCTCCACCTTATTTGGGTCCATCTTCAACTCATCTACAGAAATAAAAAACCCTAAGTAAATGAACTACGCCTTCATGAATGAGGATTTCTTCATGTTTATCAATAGCTTCTCCTGCTGTAACCTCTGCATCACTGTAGCCAAGTGTTTTAGATGCTCTTCCACTGTTTTACTAAAAATCAGTATGTCATCCAGATATACGATAACAAATTTTCTGATGAACTACCTTAGGACTTCGTTCATCAACCTCATGAAGGTACTTGATGCGTTGGTTAAGCCAAATGGCATAACAAGCCATTCATAGAACCCTTCGTTTGTTTTGAATGTTGTCTTCCATTCATCACCTTCTCTCATGTGGATTTGATGATAACCTCTTTTCAAATCAATCTTTGAAAAATTCTTTGCTCCACTCAAGCAATCCATCAGATCATCCATCCTTGGCAATGGAAATCTATACCTGATGGTTATCTTGTTAATCGACCTTGAGTCAGTACACATCCTCCAGCCTCCGTCTTTCTTTGGAATGAGTACTGTCGGAACAACACACAGACTCAAGATTTCTCTAACCAACCCTTTGTCCAACAACTCCTGGACTTTTGACCTCTTTATTCTCTTGCGACGTCAATCTGTACGCAGCTTTGTTTGGAAAAATGGCTCCTGGTATGAGATCAATATGATGACTCACACTTATGATCAGTGGCAATGAATGAGGTAGTTCGTCCACTACTATGTCAGCGAACTCTTTCAACAGTTCCTGAACCTCTTCTGGTAAATCGTCTAGTCTTGTGCTGGTCAAAAAAATCTTCGGTTTCCTGACCACAATGAACTGCGGTTCCTCCTTCTTCTTAACCTCTGTAAGAAGTTCCTTCCCACTCATGAGAAGTACAGTGTTTCTTACTTCCGATTTCACCTCCTTATGCTTAATTGGAAGCAACATGTGAGTTCTCCCATTCTTCTCTAGGGTGTATGTGTTCATTCTCCCATCATGAATAACATTCCTGTCATATTGCCATGGTCTACCCAACAATAGATGACAAACATCCATGGGAATGACATCATAGAGTATCTTATCATTATATCCTCCTATCTTAAATTCAACTAAACACTGTTTAGTGACAGTTACTTGATGTCCCTTTTGTAGCCACGAAACTTTGTATGGGCTTGGATGATCAATTGTTTCCAGCTCCAGCTTTTCTACCATCTCCATAGAAATGAGATTATCTGTGCTACCACTGTCCACAATGACCTTGCATACCCTATCCTTGGTCTTGCAAGAAGTCTAGAAAAGTCTGTTTCTTTGGACTGAACTCTCCACCTCCTTCTCTGGTGTCAAAAGAATTTTTCGCATCATCAACGATCTTCTGCCTTCAACATCTTCTGCCTCAACATCTTGCCTCTGTTGATCTAAAAATATGACGAAGACTTGATAAACTTGATTAAATTAAATTGCAAGTGAAATGTTATGTGTTTTAAAGCAACCAGATCAATTTGCAACACATAAGAAAGGATTACTT
>JZKD02S0474383.1:0-17239 GCA_000966675.3 Picea glauca
TTTGTTAAGAAAGTTGGAAGATCAGTTGTATATCTAGTTGTCTATGTAGATGATTTGCTTATCACGGGAAATAATGATGATTATATTGCATCTATTAAAAAGGAGTTGCAAAAGGCTTTTGATATGACAAATTTGGGATTACTACATTATTATCTAGGGATCGAAGTAGATCAAAAACCGAAGCACATTTTTATTTCTCGAAAGAAATATATTGGAGAACTATTGAGCAAATTTGAGATGAAGGATTGTAATCCTATTTCTACTCCAATGGAGCAGAATCTAAAGCTTACTTCAAATGAAGGTAGTGCATTTGAAGATCCAACAAAGTACAGACAGCTTGTTGGAAGTTTAATTTATCTTACTACTACTCGTCCTGACATAACTTTTGTTGTAGGAATACTTTCCAGGTTTATGCATCAACCCTGTGAAGGTCATTGGATAGCAGCAAAACGAGTGCTCAAATATTTAAAAGGCACTCAATCATATGGCATCAAATATTCTAAAGTTTCAGCCTTCCATCTCATTGGTTATTCAGATTCTGACTTTGACAGAGATAAAGAGCATGGGGTGTCTACTTCAGGTTATTTGATGAATCTTGGATTAGCAGCCATCACTTGGAGATCATGAAAGCAATCAGTTCCTGCTGATTCTACAACTGAAGCCGAATACATTGCAGCAATTCAAGCCACAAAAGAAATCATTTGGCTTCGGAAAATTCTTGAAGACTTGCAGGAGAAACAGACGACTTCAACGCCTCTGTTTGTTGACAATACTTCTGCAATACAATTGGCCAAAAATCCTGAATTCCATGATCGAACCAAACATATCAACACCAAATATCATTTGATTCGACATCATGTTGAGGCCAAAACCATTCATCTCAATCATTGTTCCACTTCAAAGCAAATTGCAGACATCTTTACTAAAGCTTTAGGTTGAGAGAAATTTGAAAAATTTTGAATGATGCTTGGGATGACAAATGTCCCTTCAGATTAAGGGGGGAATGTTAACTAATCCTCTATTGGTTATGTAATGTTCATTCAACTGCTCGACAGTTGAACTATCCACTTAACTGTTCGCCTATCCGCCTAACTGTCTACATACATATATATAAACAGTGTATCCGAGTTTTAAATTTAATAAGAGAAAAACCTTCGAATTGATCTCTGCTTCTATGTTAACTGTGGAGTTTTTAATTGTCCTGTGTACACGCTGGACACCATTAAGGAGAAGACAAAGGGCAACAATGATAAGCAGGAAGAATGGAAGGAAGAAACAAAAGCTATGGTTAATGTTGCGCTGGAACAACTGGAGGGAGTAAAGGAACTGGAGCAATCTCAAGCAGCAGAGTTGCAAGAATTGAAAGGTAAAGTAGCCCGCCTCCTGGCAAGGAAAAAGGGGTGAATCAAGAACCTGCTGCCAATGCAAAAAATACAAAACTCCACTGATGATACAACTTGATAACTGATGGAACATGCAGCTGCTAGGAGATAATTTTCTGGGGTTCTCCAAATTGTTATGGTATTTTGTATGAGATCTCTATGGCTATATATGCTCATTGTTAAGCAAAGGATAAAGCCGGTAATAACTGCATCAAAGTTTCAAACCTGGAAGCAGAGATTTTGACCTCAAATCAGTATGCTGACAGAGAACTAAAGAAGATCAAAACCTGTGGAATTAAAGAAGCTACTCTGCACTTTGGATCTGGGTAACCTCTGGTCGTGGCATATCAATAGAGGCAGCAAAAACATATGCTGTCAAAAGCTATATATTGTAAAACTTAGACAAGATATATGGTCTGTAGTCTTTATATATGCTAGTCACTGTTTTGTAAAATATAAAAATACGATCATTATGCTGTCGAGTTGAAACGGTCAGGAGATAAATGCTGTACCTATAAGGCCATATCTGAACATCTGAGGGGGAAAGAACCTATCATCCCCAATGCTGTATCAGTATTTTGTATTCTCAATGTAAATCATAGCTTTTAATAACATTCCTGACATGAGAAGCCCAGCCATGAAAAAATTCAAAAAGACATTGTACAATATACATACAGACACATTTTGTCCAGCCATTTTTCAATTAAGTGGACCTGTGGGAAAATGAAATTAGCAAAAACAAAAGAGAATACCTTTGAATGGTAAAGCTCTGAGTCGTTGATGGCAAGCAGCTCCGCTTTTAAGCAATTGCAATCATACCCATGCCGAATGGCCATAGCGCCCACCAGCAAACCCATTCCAAAGATGGAATTCTGCATTTTGAAAGCTTGTTGAGTCATCCGGATGGATTCCAAGTGCAATATTTTTCCTCCAAACCATATTGTAATGAATCCATTCGCCCTTCCCACCTCCTCTCCCGTGACCACACTGGTAGCACTGACTGTAAACAAGGGTCCCACGGATTTCAATTGGAGTTTCACGTTTTCAGCTTCGGCTACCCTTAGAATGTCGGACATAGTTGGAAGATGACGCTGATGTTGCTGCTGTTCCAATGAATGGGATTTTCGTGCAGCATTCTCACAGCATGTGCAAGAAATAAGTGCAATTGCTCTCCTATTTCTGGTTCTGTTCCCGGCAAACGACGCGGGAATGGGAACCATAGAAATTATTGACCGGTTGGTGTGTGAGATGGGTTTGGGATTGGAATTCTTATCATATGTGGGGTGAATGTGAATATGAGCAGGGAAGCAGATAGAGTGTACCGATGCCATTCGACTAGTCGGTGGTAGTAAAGACTGTTATAGTAGCCTGAGTAATTCACGTTGATTTAGCAGAACTGTGAGAAAACCCAATTTCATAGCCAATCTCGCCATTAATCCATATATCAATTTTCATTCCACCGAATGTGTATCCAAATGTGATATAACGAAAGGTTAAGATTTACGACATCATTGTGATCCGATATATATACAATTGTTCCTTGCTTATGACATCCAAGATGGCATATATTACGAATATTGCTCTCGCTTCCCATGAGCTACTAGTATTTTTCTGCTTTTAAATGCAATCGCTCGAAGTGGATTTTTTGGCTTAAGAGATAGATATGGTGGATGGTGGGACGATCACGACGATCACCTTATACTTTCATGCTGACTCATCAGATCGGAGCAACAAGCGGTGTGTTGAGTCTCAAAGTGTACTATAGAGCAAATTGGTGAGACCTCGAGTCTCTCTTCATCTTCTCCTTCGGGGAGACACAAATCGTTATCATTGAGATCGATTTGGAGGTGTCGAATGGTACATCAGTGCATATACCCTCAGAGAGTGAGAGGGATTAGCTCCAGAAGGATCTAGAGCAAGGTGTTTTCAGTTCGTCGAACCACCTCCCAGATTGAAACGAGCTACCAAAGTTTTATCCAAAGTTTTTTTCTTTTCGCCTTGGATGCTAGGAGTATCCCTGAGGACTCTGACAACGAGCTAGTGCCCAGTTCACCCCCCTCGTCCTCGACCATCCGTTCCGAGAGACCTTGACAGCCTCATCATGAGACCTGTCTCTCACTCTCTCTCACTCTCTTGACAAAATTTTGCGCTGGGCATACTCACTTATATTTTGGATCACCGTACCTTTGTCATGGTTATATACTTTTTTATACTACACTACTTTAGGTTTCTTTTTTTATGTTATTTTTGACATTATCTAGGAGTTGTGATTGCACTCCCACATTGTACTCATACTTGTAGCTTTTAGTCCCATTGACCTACTTTTGTGGCCATTTGTTGGACATTAATAAAATTATCTTATCTTATCATATCTTATTGCAAGCTTGGACATGTCAATTTGTAACAATGCCACGTGGCGCAACCACATTTTTAAATTCCCTCTTGTTTCTACTTAATTAACTGACAGTTTTTCTTTAAAATGATATTTTTCATTCTCCCTTTCCCAATACATAAGAAAAGTTGCAAGCACGATGTGTTAGCTCCCTTTCCTTCTTTAGGATTTCGGGAGGCCTTGAGTTCAATTCCAAGTGTTGGTTGATTGGTTCAGATGTGCTAACTGGGGTTTTTTCAGCATGGTGGTCGGGCTCGATTGCTGCAAGATGACCATGGATCTGTTGAATGGTACAACCCCCCAAGTGGCAGTCGACGAGTAATATATGATTGCCCAAAGGACTTACACCAAAACAATTGTGGAGGTTGAACTTTTGACTAAAAAAAAGAAGAAGAAGAAAAAGAATGATGAAAAGGTGCAMRCAGTGATTTGCTCAAGATCAAACTTGGGCAAGCAGAGAAACTCCCACCGATTTATACTTATCTACTATTAAATTTATTTATTTATTTTAAATAAACCCCTATATGATGTTATTTCAAAGTAACCTTTATAAAGAGTGTCACCTTGATGGACACAATAAATTACTTAATTTTATTGAGAGATGTATTATCAAAACTTGGAAATTATTATCTTAGCATTAATTTTATGGACTAATTTAAGTCATTAAATGCTTTGAGCTTTATGCAGGAGGTTTTGAGGTCCATCCTCTAGGCTAGTTACCCTTATTGTGTGTCTCCCTACCAAGTCAAATGTCGTAATCAACGTCAATGGATTTTTATTGGGTACTGTTATCCCCATTTTGTGGGATAACTGAGGAGATCATGTCTTGAGGCCCTCATGTTGCAGATATGGAGTGTCAAGAGACTACATGACCAACAGTATCCACTTGCATAGATGGAGACCCTTCTCACCACCAGAGAGGTCAGAATTTTTAGATGGCATCCATTGCACCAGCTAGATTCCGAGAGGCACTAGGCCTTCCTCCATGAGGTACAAGTCAGGTATTATGGTGAGTGTCATTTCAATATTATAGGCATTTTGAGTATGTTGTATCTTAGATTGTTTTAGATTTCATGACATGTGCTTGGACATTATGCCTTTTGCCTCATTTCACCTTAGTGGTTGGCATTGTGCCCTGTTAAGGGGTCTTCCTTGGGAATGAGTTTGCTACTAGGAACTCCCTTGAAAAGCCATTGTATCATTCTCAGCCATACTTACCACTTTCCATCATTTAAACCCCTCATTTCCTTGTCTCTTGGGATTTTAGGGTGTATTGACCCAAGAAGGGGTTGTCCCTCATTCTATAGGAAAAAGGGGCTTAAGGCCCAAAGGGATTGTTGTTGGCTAAAAAGATAAAATTATATATATAAACCTTTCAGATGCTTCGCCCAGGGATCCCCTGAGGAAGCAATGAAACGCTTCTCTATAAGAAAAGGGGGACCCACAAGAATAAATGATAATGAATGCTTAGGGGGTTAGTTGGAGGATAGAAGGTCTCATCACGAGCCGACCTATCATGATCATGGGTATCTAGTGGTATGACATTACCATTATCTGGCCAAGAATCCAGGGTAGTGGCTTTCAGTTACACAACTGAGAGAAAGGGGGTCTCATCACGAGCCAACCTTCTCATTCCTGCAAGGTATTTGTGAGTAACACTATCATTATCTGGACACCATGCCAGGACAGTGGCCTTCAACTCGTCCTTTAAAACATGAAAGAAACAAAGAATGACAAGAGGATGGGCTTGGAAAAAGTGCATTGCAAATGAAGATTCCACGCACCCTCTATAAAGCCACCCATGAATGAGATTACAACCCCTTGTATGCCATGATCCCCATGCCCAGTGAGTCTTGATCCATAACCACTTCATCTGCTTCACATGGCTTAGAGAGGGATCACTTGGGAAACACTCCTTGACCTAGGGAAAGATATACCCAATAGGACACCTTGTCAACCCTCCCATATCCAAGCTCGACAAGTTGCATAATGTATTTGAGCACTTACTTGTTTGACCGGGTAATCTTTGATGCACATGCTTAGGTGGCTCATTTATTGATTTGATTTACTCACCATAATATTACGACTTGAGATCCTTGGAGGGCGTGTGTATTTGTCTTTGCAAGACCTAGTTGGTGGACAATTTTGGAAGAACAAGCCTAGCTTGGGCTTCCATGGGGCTTGAAGCCCATAGGTTGGATGCCAAGGGCCCGCATGCTGGATGACAGAGATGTACCTTTGGAGGCCTAGAAGACATCATGGATGACATGACCTATCCCTTACACGACAAACATTTTTCCTACAAGAGGCAAAACGTCACTTTTAGAAGCTTGACATCACCTAGAGGGCTAGGGTTTGGTGGTGAAGGTGTTGCTTGATGACATGTGGCATGTTTTGAAGGAAGGAAGCTTGAAGACCATCAAGAGAAGACTTGGATGAGTGACAAGTGGCCTTAGGAGGCCTAGCCATGCATATACCTACCCAACGACTTCTTCAAAGTGTCAAAACGTCCCCTAAAGGGGTGACATCACCTATTCTAGGGTTTCTTTTGTGTAAAAGTGAATTTTAAAGGTGAATTGTTTAATATTATTTTGTTGCAAGGGGTAAGATAAGGGTTGTGGACCCCTTATCTTATGTTTTACCTTTGCTAAGTTGAAAAACTATGTGAATGACATTTTGTATAAATAGAGATCACAAGATCTCATTTGGAATCATAACTCTCCCATTGTGAAGAGCTAAGGACTGACATTTTCGCTACCCTTGAGGCTTTTTGTTATCTTGTGCTATGGTATGGTGTTACTTTGGTTATGGACTTGATGATGATGATGCACTAGATCTTGGAGGTCGTTTTCTAGCTATTGTGGTGGTTATCTTGGCATGTTATGGTTATCTTGTTGCTATTGGATTTGTAAGACATTTTACTTCTTGCTATCATTTGTAATTCAAGCTCAAGATTAATTTTTCTAAAGCTAGGTAGGGTGTATAAGTGCATACACCTCTACTTTAGCTCCACCATAATTTTAAGCATAGAATTATTGTTTTGCAAGGGTTTGCTAAGGAAGTATAAGGGCATACACACCTTATTTTTAAACCCTAGCTAGGTTACTTACCTTGGGGAATAAGAGCATTTATACCCCCAAGGAGGTAGTAGCTTTAGCTCTTTTCTTTTGACCCCACTAACCCATAATCAAAGGCACTAGTCGTTGCATTGGAAAAATAAAATGTTGCATTGGTAAATGTGAAAAGTTGATGTTTTGAAGTTCTCTCACTTGGACATTGTTCCTTGAGCCCTAGGCTATCTTGCCTCGTTGAAGCATCATCTTTTACCCACTAAAACTTGCTGCTATTACAAAACTAACCTTCAACAATTAGGGCTGCAGAAAACTAACTCTCTAACCCTAGATAACTCTTAAACTAACCCTAGGAATTGGCTACAGCTTTGCCCTAACAAACTACTAACCTTAGTGAACTTTTTGAGCTAGTTTGAAGTGATTTTCATTGGCTCAGTTTTCTGTTAGAAGGCTTGGTTTGCTACAGCCATAAGGCTGATACATATCATTGCAGTAAGCTTTTTTGTTTCAACCTTGCTTTTGTGCTAAAGTATTGTTTTATCATTGTTGAGTTAAACTAGTCTTAACTAGATTATCTCTTGCTTATTTAACTAGACTATTAGCACTTATTTTGCAGCTCTTATTATCTTTTATACGTTGATATATATCACTGATTGTTGTTTGCAATTAGGGAAAATAAGCTTAAGTTGCTTGTCCATCTAACATATGATATCATATACTTAGTTTTCTTTGTGTCTCGGGAAGGTATTCACTCTTGGCATGTTACTCAAAGCATTGGCAACCTCAAGAAACCCTCTAGACTCTTTTCCAAGTTCCTTTTTGCATCTAGAAACTTGACCTTTAGGGGCATCCATGCATACATCTCATTTTCCATCTCAATTCCCCCTAGGGTCAATAGGATTCCCCTCCTTGAGGTGACTACCTCACCTCTAAAGTGACGAGAACACATGCCTAAGGTGACAGTGGGTAGGTGCTCTCTAAGTTGTCACCATTTTGGTGGTTGGATCAGGCTTTTCCCAACCTACAAGTTGTGCAATAACATTTTGGCATCGTTACTGGGGAGGATTTTGAATCCTCTTCTGAACCTTAACAACACTTTGGAAAGCTATCCCAAATCCTTTACCCTAGCTTGCTTGGCGACTCCACCCAAGGGACGTTCCATTTCCAATTTTCTTGGTGAGCTTATACTAAATCTCATCTAATAACTCCACCATGGGACATACCCGAAAGAGGCATTACCCGACCCTCGAGAAACCTTCCAAAGATCGTAATCCCTCACCGGAAAGGTCTAGTCCTTCGTCGTCTCCCACTTCTCATGATTTTCCATCTACTTCTCATGATTTTCCATCTACTTCTCCTAACCCTCCATCTACTTCTCTTAGCCCTCCATCCTCACCTACTACCTCCACACCTCCACTCTCACCCGCACTCACCTCACCAAGTGTTACATGGAAAACATGGGCAGGAGTTGCTTTCAAACCTTTGGACATGACAAAGATCTCTATATTTCCTCACAAACTCCAAAAGGATTTCAAATACTGGTTCCCCATCTTTTCAGGAGAAGATATTATTACGACTGAAGATCACCTAGATTTCTTCCTCCGCGCTTTGGAATGTTATTACCAACATGAAGACGTTCTAATGAGACTCTTCTCTTGCACTTTTGTTTGAAAATCCAGGGAGTGGTATGTTAGTACTCTCCTAGGAACAATCACGAATTGGGATCTCTTCTAAGAACTCTTTACCAAAAGATTTGAAAAGAACAAAGACTACCAATCCCTTTATGATCAACTCTATGACCACAAGAGAAATTCAGGGGAAAGTATAAGGGATTTCAACGATAGATTCAACACCCTTGTAAGGAGTTTCCCTCATACTTGAAACCCTCCCATGCTACTATTCTCAAGTCTTACATATCAACCATGAAAGACCCATATGGGGTTCTAATTGGGAAGTGCCCTACAACTTTGTTTGAAGCTCAAGAAAGAGTGTGTGAGATAGAAAAAAACATAACATCCTCTATCATACAAGAGGAAGAATGTCTTGAAGAGACCTTTCAAATCAATCAGATTGATGACCTTGTCTCACCAAATTCCCCCCCAATGTCAGAACTTACCTGCAAGGGGAACGAGAGAAGGCAGCTAAAAGGGAAACTCATCGCATGATAAACCTACTGAGACAAGAAAAGGAGGTAACACCAAGAAGTGCACCTTACACAAAGAGTGAGATCTTGGAGGTTGAGAGGAGACAAGTTGCAAAACAAGCTGAAGAAGACTTTTTACAACATGTTCAACAAGTCTTGACAAAACCTCATAAAGAAAAGGAAGTTGGTGACATTAAAGTTGAGAAAAAATCTTTTTCCCCAAATAGGACCAAAAGCGAAGGTGGTGTGGGTCGCATAAATATAACCCATCAGGTTCTAGAAGAAGGAATTGACAACACCTTCATTTTAGTAAACTCCCTTTTCCTTGACGAGGAAAAGAGGGAAGGATCTTGGGGCCTAGATTTCGATGGTGCATGGATAGTCTTAAGATCACCAGATAACGAGACTACCCTTTTCTCATACTGACTCGAGTTCAACTGCACAAGCAACATTGTTGAGTATGAAGCCCTTATCCTAGGCATTAACATGGCCATCAATATGAACATCAAAACCCTACACGTAAAAGGGGACTCTAATCTAATCGTTTCATAAGTCAGCAAGAAATTCACTGCTAAAAACCCAAGGTTGAAACAATATGTAAGGGATGTCGTTTGGGATGCCATAAATAAGTTTGACAACTTCTCCATTGAAGCTATCCCTAGGGAAGATAATCATTTAGCAGAAAATCTTGTTGTCTCTGCTTCCACCTTGAAACTTTTCAAGGAAATCGATCTCTATACGGTGGAAGTAAATTTTAGACCCTCGTTACCTGACAACTTAGAACATTGGCAAGCTTTTGATAACGATAATCAACTTCAACACTTTATCCAAAATGAGGGTGAATTTTCAAAGGCCCAGATAAATCTATTAGCTGAAAAGGCCAATATTGAGATCATCAATATAGCTTATGGACCCCTACCCAAAGGTATTATCCCCTTAGAAGACATTTTTGATCAAAATGACATGTATAAAGGGAGGCCCTCAAGAATAATCAATGATGAGATCATTGAATTCAACATTGGAACCAAGGAATCCTCGACAATGACCAAGTTTGGGAAAGGAACAATCGTTGATGAAAGGGAAAAGTTGATTTCCCTTATAAGAGAGTTTAAAGATGTATTTGCTTGGTCTTGCGAAGATCTGAAGGCTTACCGTGAAGATGTCATACAACATGCTATCCCCATCATTGATGGCACAAAGCCCTTTAAACAAAAACTCAGAAAAATGAACCCAAAGGTTGCCCCACAAGTGCAAAAGGAGTTACAAAAGATGGTTGAGGCAGGAATAATTGAGCCTATTAGATATTCATCGTGGATGTCTAATCCAGTCATTGTAAGGAAAAAGACTGGTGAAATTAGGATATGTGCAGACTTCATAAATTTAAATCAGGCTTCTCTTAAGGACAATTATCCTCTACCAAACATGGAATATCTTTTGCAAAGGGTCACCAATACAGAAATGATTTCCACGCTTGATGACTTCTAAGGATATAATCAAGTATTGGTAAAGGATGATGATCAACTAAAAACTGCTTTCACCACCCCTTGGGGAACCTATAAGTATTTAAGAATGCCTTTTGGACTGACCAATGTAGGGCCTTCTTTTTAACGCGCCATGGACTATGCTTTTAGGGACATGATCGAGAAGATTATAGAGATATATCAGGATGATCTAACTGCCATCTCCAAAAAGAGGGAACAACATATCCAACACTTAAGAACTATTTTTCAAAGATGTAGGGAGTATGACATTTCTCTCAACCCTAAGAAATCAATTTTTGGCGTTGCCAAGGGTAAGTTACTAGGCCATATCATTTCTAAAGATGGAATCATGATATACCCTGCCAGGGTTGAAGCCATTGAGAATATCCCTCTCCCTAACGACAAGAAAGACCTATAATCTTTCTTTGGTCAGATTAACTTCATACGGAGATTCATTCCAAACTTTGTCAACATTGTTAAACCCCTTAACAAGTTTCTAAAAAAGGATGCCCGTTTTGAATGGGAAAGTGAAGGTAAGTTGTCCTTCCAATGTATCGAGGAGGTAATAATTGTTGCACTAGTCCTGGTTAGCCCAAATTTTCCCAAAGACATCATCATATTTTCTATCGCTTCAAAGGACACCATTGCAGGGGTTTTGTTACAGAAGAATGATCAAGGGGATGAACAATTGATTGCTTTCATGAGCAAAAATCTTAGAGACTCAAAATTGAATTACACCATTACATAAAAACAAGCTTACGTTATGGTCAAGTCTCTCAAACACTTTCGAACTTATGTAGGATACAACAAGATCAAAGCCTTCTTCCCCTATGCTGTTGTAAATGATGTTTTATCACAACAAGATTTCCTTGGATCAAGGGGAAAGTGGATTTCACAAATACATGAATACAATTTGGAGATCAAACCAACCAATATAATTAAAGGGAAAGGACTGGAAAAGATGTTGACAGAAAGCAATCAAGAATCCATTGAGGTAGGAAAGAAGGAGCAATTCAACATTATCATAAGTGAGATTGAGAACAATGGATGGTATTCAGATGTCATTTTTTACTAGAAAAACCTCACTTTCCCTGATCATTTGGTGGAACATAAAAGAAGATCCATGAGACTCAAAGCTATGAAATATTGCCTAACAGAGAACGGTCTTGGGTGGAGGAACCCAGATGGGGTAATCCTAAGATGTGTTGATAAAGAAGAAATTGACAAGTTAATAAGCAACCTTCATCCAGGGAATTGTGGTGTCCATTTTGCAGCACACACCACTGCCCATAATATTTTAAGGGAAAGATACTATTGGCCTACTATTTTCTCTGACACACATCGATATGTTAGATCTTATCAATCGTGCCAATATTTTACCGGCAAGCAACGCCTTCCTTCCCATCGTAGAGGCAACCTTTCAACAATGGGGATTGGATTTCATTGGTGAGATCAAGGACAACTATAGTAATGGGTATCGATGGATTTTAACTGCCACAGATTACTTCACTAGGTGGGTGGAAGTTGTCCCAACAAAGAAAGCAACAAAATAAGTTGTGATGAAGTTCCTTGAGGAAAATATTATTACTAGATTTGGTGTCCTTGCTAAGATAACCAACGATAACGCCAAAGCCTTTAGCTCAATGGCGCTCAATGAGTTTTGCTTCAAGTATGGGATTGTTTTATCCCACTCCTAAAATTATCATCCTCAAGGAAATGGGTTGGAAGAATCCAACAACAAAAACATTATGAACATTGTGAAGAAGATTGTTGGGGAAAACAAGAAGAGTTGGGACAACAAAATTAAGTATGCCTTATGGGCAAACCGCACAACTACCAAAACCTCCACCGGAAAGACCCCTTTTGAGTTGGTGTACGGGTTATAAGCTTGCTTTCCTATAAATCTCTAGATTCTAGCTTTGAAAATAACCCAACAATTAGATACAGATAAAGAAGCATTGCAGGGGCGAATTGATCAACTCATGGAATTGGATGAAACTCGAAGAATGGCTTTCAATCAAATAGTAAAGAATCAAGAAAGGTTGAAAGGAAATTTTGATCGGAAGAAAAGGAAAAGAGATTTCAAGGAAGGGTATCAGGTCTTAGTGTGGGAAAAGAGGAGAGAAAAACTAGAAATACATCAAACATTCGTCAGTATTTGGTTAGGGCCCTACAAGATAGAGGAAGCATATGGGCTAGACACTTTCTACTTATCCATGATAGAAGGGAGGAGGATGCCACTATCGGTGAATGGATCTCTCCTCAAGCATTATTTCCAAGATGACACATAACTTCCTCAGGGCCCACGCCCCTTCTCACCACCACAGAGGTCATAATTTTCAGATTGCATCCACCGCACGAGTTGGCTTTCGAGAGGCATTGGGCCTTGCTCCATGAGGTACAAGTCAGGGATTATGGTGAGTGTCATTTCAATATTTGAGGCATTTTGAGTATGATGTATCTTATATTGTTTTAGATTTCATGACATATGCTTGGACATTATGCATTTTTCCCTGTTTCACCTTGGTGGATGACATTGTGCCCTACCAAGTGGTCTTCCTTGGGAATGGGTTTGCTACTAGGAACTCCCTTGAAGAGCCATCATACCATTCCCAACCATACTTACCACTTTCTGTCACTTAAAACCCCCTATTTCCTTGTCTCTTGGGATTTTAGGGTGTATTGACCTAAGAAGGGGTTGTCCCTCATTCTATGGGAAGAAGGGGCTGAAGGCCCAGAGAGATTGTTGTTGAATAAAAAGATAAAACCCTATATATAAACCTTCCAGATGCTTCGCCCAGGGATCCCCCGAGGAAGAAATGAAACACTTCTCTATAAGAAAAGGGGGACCCACAAGAATAAATGATAGTGAATTCTTAGGGGGTTAGTTGGAGGATAGGAGGTCTCATCACGAGACGACCTATCATGATCATGGGTATCTAGTGGTATGACATTACCATCATCGAGCCACCAAGCCAGGGTAGTGGCTCTCAGTTACACAACTGGGAGAAAGGGGGTCTCATCATGATCCAACCTTGTCATTTCCACAAGGTATTTGTGAGTGACACTGTCATTATCTGGACACCATGCCAGGACAGTGGCCTTCAACTCGTCCTCTAAAACATGAAAGAAAGAAAGAATGGCAAGAGGATGGGCTTGGAAAAATTGCATTGCAAACGAAGGTGCCACGCACTCTCTACAAAGGCACCCATGAATGAGACACTACAACTCCTTATATGTCATGAAACCCATGCCCAATGAGTCTTGATCCATAACCACTTCATATGATTCACATGTCTTAGAGAGGGATCACTTTGGAAACACTCCTTGACCTAGGGAAATATATACCCAATAGGACACCTCGTCAACCCTCCCATATCCAAGCTTGGCAAGTTGCATAAATTCTTTGAGCACTTACTTGTTTGACCGGGTAATCTTTGATGCACATGCTTAGGTGGCTCATTTATTGATTTGATTTACTCACCATGATATTATGACTTGATATAATTGGAGGGTGCACTTATTTGTCTTTGCAGGACCTAGTTGGTGGACAGTTTTGGAAGAACAAGCCTATCTTGGGATTCCATGGGGATTGAATCCCATAGGTTGGATGCCAAGGGCCCACATGCTGGATGATAGAGATGTACCTTTGGAGGCCTAGAAGACATCATGGATGAAAATACCTAGCCCTTACATGCCAAACATTTTTCCTATGAGAGGTAAAACATCACTTTTAGAATCTTGATGTCATCTATAGGGCTAGGGTTTGGTGGTGAAGGGTGTTGCTTGATGACATGTGGCATTTTTTGAAGGAAGGAAGCTTGAAGGTTGTCAAGAGAAGACTTGGATGAGTGACACATGGCCTTTGGAGGCCTATCCATGCATCTACCTACCCAATGGCTTCTTCAAAGTGCCAAAACATCCCCTAAAGGAGTGACATCACCTATTCTAGTGTTTCTTTTGTGTAAAAGTGAATTTTAAAGGTGAATTGTTTAATATTATTTTGTTGCAAGGGGTAAGATAGGGGTTGTGGATCCCTTATCTTATGTTTTATCCTTGCTAAGTGGACAAACTATGTGAATGACATTTTGTATAAATAGAGATCACAAGATCTCATTTGGAATCATAACTCTCCCATTGTGAAGAGCTAAGGACTGAAATTTTCACTACCCTTGAGGATTTTTGTTATCTTGTGCTATGGTATGGTGTTACTTTGGTTATGGAATTGATGATGATGATGTGCTAGCTCTTGGAGGCCATTTTCTAGCTATTATCTTGGCATGTTATGGTTTATCTTGTTGCTATTGGATTGGTAATACATTTTACTTATTGCTATCATTTGCAATTCAAGCTCAAGGTTAATTTTGCTAAAGATAGGTAGGGAGTGTTTATTTTTCAATATGATAGGTTAAGCATGTAGTTCATTTCAATTTGCATTTGTCTTAACCATAAACAAGAATGTTGCAGCAACCAAGATCACAAGAAGAAACACCATGCACAACAACACAAGAAGTATTCTCGGAAACCCTTCTCAACAAGGGAAGAAAACCCAACCAAATCCTTTGCTATATTCTTCAAGAGAGAGACCTTCACCACCAGGAAAGACCTAGCACACAAGAGGGTGCTCAAACCCTAGAAGACTAGCACCCAAGAGAGGTGTGCACTTACCCCAAGTAAATGTACTTGCTGAAATTTTCAAACTCACTTGAAAGATATGATTCCACAATGGGGAATCTTTCTTTACTTATATTAGACTTGTCCTATCAACATAAGTGTCTATTGGCTCAACAGGGCCGACCTCTTCTAAGTCATATTATAATTGTAATTATAATAATAATCATTATTATAATTAATATTAGTTGGATTAATTATCTTTTACATTTATTATTACTCATATTAAGGTGGGGCTGACCTGTACCCTTTACATAACAATTAGGGTTACATGCAGGTCTGACTCTTGAACAATATATAGCAAAGGATTTGATACACCCACTAGTTCTCATCCACTAGGGGCACATCCATATGGATGTCATAGCTCTGATTCACTGCATTACACAGAAGAACCAGATCTTCACACGTTCACCTGTGCTCGTCCACATGCACGTTCACTCTATCGATCTTCTTTCCCACTGCCTCACACAAGAGAATCATCTGGAGTCTTCTCGTCAACTCTGTTGCTTAGAGGAGGCTAATACATCATCTTCATTTATTTTCACATGACAATGCACCCAACACTTTGGGATTTCACACATTCACCTTGTGCTCAGCCATAGGCACGTCTAACTCAACAGATTTCCTTTCCCACTGGATAATCATCTGGAGTTCTTCTCAACTCTCTGAATGGAGGAGGTCATCTCTACGTTCCTAGCTCTGTCTCAGGCAGGAACCACGTACCCTTGTTAGGGCATTTCTCTCAGGTTTGTAAGCTGAGAGAAAGACTCACATAGTTGCAATGATCCACACCTCACAGGTTTGTAAGCTGGAGAATGTCTCACATAGCTGCAATCATCAATAGGGAGTATAAGTGCATACACCCCTACTTTAGCTCCACCATAATTTTAAACATATAATTATTGTTTAGCAAGGGTTTGCTAAGGAAATATAAGGGCATACACCCCTTAGGTTTAAACCATATCTAGGTTACTTTCCTTAGGGAATAGGAGCATTTATACCCCCAAGGAGGTAGTGGCTTTAGCTCTTTTCTTTTGACCCTATTAACCCATAATCAAAGGCACTAGTCGTTGCATTGGAGAAATAAAGCGTTGCATTGGCAAACATGAAAAGTTGATGTTTTGAAGTTCTCCCACTTGAACATTGTTCCTTGAGCCCTAGGCGATCTTGCCTCATTGAGGCATCCTATTTCAACCACTAAAACTTGCTGCTGTTACAAAAATAACCTACAATCATTAGGGCTGCAGAAAACTAACTCTCTAACCCTAGATAACTCCTAAACTAACCCTAGGATTTTACCACAACTTTTCCCTAACAAACTACTAACCCTAGCACACTTTTTGAGCTAGTTTGAAGTGATTTTCATTAGCTGATTTTTCTGTTATAAGGATTGGTTTGCTACAACCATAAGGCTGATAAATATCATTGCAGTAAGCTTTGTTGTTTCAACCTTACTTTTGTGCTAAAGTATTGCTTTATCATTGTTGAGTTAAACTAGTCTTAACTAGTTTATCTCTTGCTTACTTAACTAGACTATTAACACTTATTTTGCAACTCTTGTTATCTTTCATATGCTGATATATATCACTGGTTCTTTCTGCAATTAGGGACATCAATCCTAACTTGATTTTCCACCTAACATATGATATCATATACTTGGTTTTCTTTGTGTCTTGGGAAGATATTCACTCTTGGCAGGTTACTCAGAGCATTGGAAACCTCAAGAAACCCTCTAGACTATTTTCCAAGTTCCTATTTCCATCTAGAAACTTGACCTTTATGGGAATCCATTCATACATCTCATTTTCCATCTCAATTCCCCCTAGGGTCACCAGGATTCCCCCCTTGAGGTGACTACCTCGCCTCTAAAGTGACGAGAACACTTGCCTAAGGTGACAGTGGGTAGGTTCTCTCTAAGTTGTCTCCATTTTGGTGGTTCGATTGCGATTTTCCCAACCTACAACTTGTGCGATAACATGTACCATTTGCAAAATGTGAGGAAGTGGCAAGGGTTTCCCACAAGGTTTTCCTAGGAAAAAAATTGTTATCTTAACACATAAACTTCCTTTTAATGGTTGAGCTAGAGTAAGTTGCCAAAA
>JZKD02S0474394.1:0-17239 GCA_000966675.3 Picea glauca
GTTTTTAAGCTGGAGAAAGTCTCACATAGATGCAATGATCCACATCTCACAGGTTTGTAAGCTGGAGAATGTCTCACATAGCTGCAATCATCAACACTCCCTCTCAGCTAGGGAGGCATTCTTCATCATGCCAAGTCACACTTGGATGTACTTTAATTTTATCTTGGTTGGAGTCATCAACACTCCCTCTCAAGTAGGGAGGCATTCTTCACCAAGTTAGTTTGGTGAAGATGTCTGCAATCTACTCATGTGTAGGAAGGTACTGCATGTGTACGATTTTCCTCTGCATCATATCTCTGATATAAGGATATTTTATCTCATCGTGTTTCGATCCATTAGGAAACACTGGGTTCTCAAGGATCTTTACACATGGCTCTTGGTTATCATCATAGGATCCATCTCATGGTCAACTAAATCTGTCAAAATCTTGTGAAGCCATATGGCTTCTCACATTTGATGCTATATACTCTACTTCTGTGGTACTCAAGGCCACAAAGTTTTGTTTCCTGCTACATCAGGAAATCATGGCAAACTTCACAGTAAGACAACAACCATATGTGCTCTTCCAGTCCACTATACTCTCTACTCGATTTGTATCGGCATATTCTGCAAACTCAAGTTCACATTGGAGGCATATCCAACTGTGCCTCATATATATCTCAATACATGCTTTTACTGCTATCTAGTGAGTTTGTCTCAGTTGACTCATGGATTGACTAAGTACATTCACTGCATAGAATGAATCAAGTTTGGTGTTAACCAGATACATCAGTGATCCAATCAACTTTGGATCAATCTCGTTTGAATCATCTTTATTTTCTTCAAATCCATCACAATGGATTTGCATTTTTTCATACTGAGTTTCTTTAATATTCCCACTGTATATTTTCCTTGACTTGGGAAAATCTCTTCGGTCCTCTGTCATACTCCTTGTCCCAAGAAGTAGTGCATCATACTCATATCCTTCATCTTGAAATCATAAGTCAAAGCTTACTTGTATCCAACAACAAGGCTTTCTAAATAAGTCATCAAAATCAAGTTCTCGTCATCAACACTGTAATAATATAGGTTTGGATCAACAACACTTATGATGAAACCCAAACTCATCAAGAATCCATCCATCTGATATAGCTTCCAACTCATGGATGGTAGTACAGATGGAAGTGTATCGGGCTTACTGGATCAAGTGTCACATTATAGACAACTCCCTCTGTGTGTGAGAATCCTCTGACTACATGTCTCGTTTTGTATTTCTCAATACTTCCATCAACTGCATGTCTTTCTTCCTCTTGCAAAGTTTGTTAAGCCCAGACAGGCCTTTTATGGCCTACTGTAAAGTCCCTGGGAATATCAACTAGATCAACTTGTATCAATGGCAGTCTCCCTCTAAACAACTGAGGGGGAGAAGGCATTTGTCTTTTCTTTCTTCTCACTTAGTTTTGACTCCCTCTGATTCAAGTGACTCTATCTGAAGTCTTTAAAGAAGAGCATCTGCCTTTGTTGTTAACCTACCTGGAACAAGGAAACAAACACAAGGAAACAAGACAAGAATATCTCCTAGAGGAGATTCACGAGTACATCTCTAGAATCAAAACAATTTTAAGGATTGTTGTCATAGCTATAACACCTACTTGTAATGTAGCATGATAATTAAAACAATCAAACCTAGAGTCTTCACTTCCAATGTGTTGTTTTTCTGAATGCACCGAGACTTCTCTGGGTCCATGATTTCACCAAGGGTTCCTTCCTCCTGCAAATACCTTTATGACAATGATGCAAATACTTGTATATATATATATATATATATATATATATATACAAGTGCATACCTGAGAGTGTACACCGATGGAGGTTCTGCTTGTTTGTCTTGTAGCTACCTATACTCTGGTCTAGTAGCAACTTTCTGCATGCTCAGGACAGACTTTAGACTTGGTCCTTTTATACCTTAGAGACTCCTTAAGATTTGGTCCTAGAACTCTGCTCAACATCCTGACTTCTATCATCAACAATGTTATTGTATTGCTATCTGTCAAGTGACTCATACATAGCCCTTGTTATTGGACAATGTATTTAGGGTGCACAACTGCTGCAGCTTGTTGTTACTGTTAATACTGCCACATATTTTCTTGACACCATGCCAATAGATTCATTTCGCTATTTTCTTTTCCTTGGGGGAAGAGACTCTTCATATTCTATTGACCAAATGTGTAAATGTTCAGTTTCTCCTGACTTTGTAAGTGTATCTTCTATATATCTCTTCTGTGAATATACTTGTACTTCATTTTGTATGAAAACTACCAACAATAACTGGGCATTGCCTATAACTAGTCAATCCTAGGCAGTGACACGACCTGAAGGAGATGTCATGTCCTTAAGTATGAAATTACCATCCACCAAATTAACAATCATATCATCGAATGCAGTAATAGAGCTTACAGTTGCAATCTTATTGCCACCATTGTCTAAAGAAATTGCCTTTATTGAACCTTCACCAACTTTAATCAGGCCCACACAGTGCCATGAAACCTCTGCCATCTGACAATATGTGGTAAATGATTTATGGTCTTGGGAATCACTTATTTTTCAAGGTTACGTGGCAAAATCATAGGAATCTGATTTATAGCTTGCACCAGGTAGAGCACCTTCTCACTGTTGACATAAAGAACCCAGATTTCTTGTATGTATTACAACAATACTTGTAACCTGTCATAGCTCATTAAAAAAATTAATAAATTTTGGCAAGCGGTCATGCTTTTTAGGAGGCCTGTCATGGGGTTTCATTTGGCTGTAGCAGCCTTGAACTTCTTAAAAAATTAAACACTGCCTCAGTTATATGTGCCACAAGTATGTGGTTTTTATTCCTTAGCGGCTTTCCTAAAAGGATTGATGGTTGTGGTTGTTCTCTTCTTATCTAGAAGGCTGGGCCACCAAGGGATAAGTGGTTTCCCCCTATGTTGTTCTAGAATTTCGGTCCACCCGGAATGAGTGGTTGCAGTCTGCTGAGGGGACTTGGTCCTTTCTCTTTAGGCTGCGACAACCTTACTTCTTTCCATAAAATATTAAGGGAGGGGTCCGACCCTTCCCATGGGCTGCGACCTCTTTTCCATATGCCATAGGTGTTGATCAAGGGTTGAATTTACCACAGGGAGGAGATCCGACCCTCCTTATCTACCACAGATTTGTTACGAGGGGTCCAACCTCATCAACAACCATAGATTTTTCAAGGAGAGATTCGGCCCTCTTCTCTTCACCCCTACAACGTACCTTACCTTCAATTTGTAGTGTGAAATGTTTTTCTTCAAGCCTGTTGATCTGATACCA
This sequence comes from Picea glauca, assembly GCA_000966675.3. Taxonomy (NCBI): domain Eukaryota; kingdom Viridiplantae; phylum Streptophyta; class Pinopsida; order Pinales; family Pinaceae; genus Picea; species Picea glauca. The sequence goes on from JZKD02S0474394.1 coordinate 3,322, forward strand.
TGTTATATTTTCAGTGAGCTATGGCTCATGTATTCCTTTTAAACTTTCTGTCAACAATTACTTGAACCATAACTACTGCAACAAACCAAGATCACAAGAAGAATATCCATGCACAAGTACACAATAAGTATCCCGAGAAACCCTTCTCAACAAGGGAAGAAAACCAAACCAATACTTTGCTATATTCCTCAAGAGAAAGACCCCCCAAACCATCACCAAAACTAGCACACAAGAGGATGTTGCAATTCTCATAATTTCATACCATAACTTATGAAATCATGAGATGACACAATGATAAGTGTGTTTCCTCAATGGGGATTCACCTTTATCTATATAAGAATTGTCACATCAAATGATGTGTATATTGGCACAATAKGGCCGACCTCAATAACTCAAAATATAATTAATAATTACCATATTAATTATCTTTTATATTAATTATATTTTGCATTAATTATTAATCACATTAAGGTGGGGCCGACCTGTACCCTTTACATTACAATTAGGGTTACAGGCATGTCTGACTCTTGAACAATATAGCAAGGGATCTTATACACCCACTAGTGCTCATCCACCAGGGGCACATCCATAGGGATGTCCATATCTCTGGGTCACTGCATTACACAGAAGAACCACTTCTTCACTAGTGCTCAGCCACTAGGATCACGTTCACCTGTGCTTGTCCACAGGCGCGTCCACTCAACATATCTTCTTTCCCACTGCATTACACAGGAGATTCATCTGGAGTTTCTCGTCAACTCTTCTGCTCAGAGGAGGCTAATACATCATCTTCATTTCTTTTCTAATGACGAAGCACCCAACACTTTGGGATTTCACACGTTCACCTTGTGCTTAGCCACATGCACGTCCAACTTTGCAGATCGCCTTTCTCACCGAAGAATCATCTGGATTTCTTCTCAACTCTCATAATGGAGGAGGTCATCTCTGCATTCCAGCTTTGTCTCAGATAGGAACCACACACCCTTCTCATGGGCTTTCTCTCAGGTTTGTAAGCTGGAGAAAGTCTCACATAGCTGCAATGATCCACATCTCACAGATTTGTAAGCTGGAGAATGTCTCACATAGCTGCAATCATCAATACCTTTATGGGAAAAAAATTGTGACATCCTATGTTTGTCCAAGTCAATGGTTTGTAAATGGGATCATATAAAATTGAGAAACTATGATATGTTTTTGTTCCCTTGCTTCTATTTAAATTGAAAAGAACCACCATGGATAGGAGTGGATACAACCATTATGGAAAGAGTAAATAATATTTTAGTGGAGCATTGATAGCTGTCACCAACATGAATGAAGTAGCTAGGCCTCCTCAACCAACTTGTAGAAGGAGGGAGTTGGGTTGCTAAATAATGACCCAAAGAATACCATTGCCATGGCTCAAACTACTATTGGATATGTTCTAGCTATCTTTTCTTTGGTAGAGCACAATTCAAACAAACAAAATATAAGGATAAGATGGAAAAGTGTCCAACATGGTTATGGAGAATGTGGATGAAGTGATTAGATAATGTAGCAAAGCTTGAGTGCATCATGTCATACTTTGAATCGATTAATTATTTTTCTAAAAAACATAAAAAAAAAAGATAATTTAACTAAAATAATTATTTTTCTTAAAATAAGCCCCAAAAAAGGATAATTTGACTAAGAAAAACAAATACATACATTGAGTGGTATCTTATAAAAAAATAAAAATAAAATCACCAATCATTATAAATCAAATGACCAACATGATAATCACCAGTAAATTTGACCTCCGACCTTCTTATCATAATCTTTGCCTGTTAAGATCTTACTCAACTCTCTGTGCAGTTGATCAATAGAACCAGAGCCATGTAACTCTTCATGATGTTGTGAGGACGCAGTCCCAAGGCAAGCCTCATTAAAAAATTGCGCTCCATTTTTTAGGTCGAATTACTATCAGAATTCAACCTCCTCATAAGCACTGAATTGAATTGAATATGTTACTTTTATTTTACACACAGAGGACAATGTGGGTAAAACATCAAGATAGAAAACTTTGGAAAAGTAAACAGTGGTTTATTAATGAAAAAATGGTTTATTAATGAAAAGAGTGGTGCTCCTAACCGACGTCCAAGGTGCTCCCGCTTCAAAATCGCCTCCTTTGCCTAAGATCTCCCCAATTTCCCCCCTCCTTTGAACATGTCTCTTTCCATAAGATGAATAACCTTTTTTAAAACATCGCTTTCAGGATTTGCCACCTCAGCCAACACCCTTATTCTCTTCACATTCTCACATTCAGATGTCCTGAACTCCTCCAGTGATATCAACGTTTAGACCTGGAAGCTCCTTTATTTCTTTACACCCGCTTATGTCCAGAGATCGAAGCTTTTCACCCGCTTAATATGTTGGAGGTTTGTTAAATTTCCAAAGGATGCCCGCAGCGTCTGCAAATTCTTGCACTCAGTCAACTCAATATATTGGAGCTTTGTGAAGTTCCCCAAAGAGTCTGGCGACGACTCCATTCCTGCCTGGAGTCTCAAGTATTTCAATGAATGGAGATGAAAGAACTCTTCCGGCAATGTTCCTTTAAAGTTTAGCAGATCAATCTTTTCCAGGTACTTCAACTGCCCTATGGACTTTGGTAACTATAAAATGTCAACACCACAATTCAACTCCCTCAACTGAAGAGGTGCCTGCATTACTAGATTGGGGTTAGTCCCCTCAAAACTAGATTTTTTTATGCTTTAGCCGTTGCTAAATTTAGGTTAAGACTGGTTGCACTAAGAGTTAGCAACTATATTCCCTTCTAAACATTAGCATCTTGTTGAGTTTATAAATGTGAAGACAACACTCAATTCGTTTCAATTTATTTACATAACTTATTTTAGGTTTCCATCTCTTCTATCTATTTCTACCATTAGTTCACTTTGATTTATTAGGTTTAGACCTTTTTTTGCTAATATATAAGTGATTTTTCCCCTCGTGGACACCTTCTAATTAAAGGAAAGTCCCCTTGCTATCGACATTAGGTAATTTGTACAAGACCTCTTCTAACCAGTCATATGAACACCCATCCTTTGAATAGTTATGATGCTAATGCTATATATGAGGAATTATGCTTTCCACTTATGATTCTAATGGAAGGAGTGTTCTTCTATTCATGGAATTACACAAAAATGGAAAACATAAGTAGGTCATGGAAGTAGGTCGAAATTAGCCTCGAGATAGGAGATGCTAGACCAACCATTGCTTAAGGAAGCACGATGTTATTATTCCAGAAGAGAAGATTTTGTCCCTTGAAACATTAGTGGGGGTTCAAGACAATAGGACACCTATTTAGGTTGATCCCATAATTCCAACACCTAATGGTGTAAATATTGGTAAATACCATCCACTTTTGTTGAGTTATGTAAAGTAGATTACACCCATTTTTTTAATCTAACATGAGTTCTATGATCCAATTAGAAATGCAATTACAATAGATTGATTTTAATGGATGATTTACAGAAAGCGATAGTTCCCAATGTCAACAAAATAGAGTTCCCAACACTCTCTTTTCTCTTCTTTGAATGGTTTATGGAATGGTACCTCTTCCCTAAGATTGAAACCTAGAGCTACCTACGATCTGGCATGAACTTCTTCCCCCTATCCTACTCCCATAACTATGGTAGGTACTTAAAAAAGGAACAAGGTAAGTTGTGTATTAAATTTGAATAGGCTAGCATATGCCAATGCAAGTGGATTAGAGCTACCAATAGAAAACTAAGCCATCCGTGGTGTTTGTACTCTATTGTATATTATTTCATGGTTTGCATTTTTTTAGCTAACCAAGTTAGAGTTTCTTCATTTTTGGTGGATTAAAATTGTGTGTTTGCAAATATGAGACTTGTTGCATAATATTTTAGAAGTGTTTGATGACTATGGTGCAGAATGTGCCTATTTTGTTTGTGTTATAATATGCTAGTATTATTTCTAGTGTAGAATTCACTATCAGAATTATACTACATAATTACATGTTATAATTATAGCAACTTTGTTCCAAGTATTATTATTTCTTAGCGAATCAAGATTTCTATGTAAGAAGTAATTTCTGACACTCTATGTGTACGGTATTACTTTGGGTTACAATCTACATTCATTATGCTCTACTATGAGATGTTATTGAATTACTTTCCATGGCTAGTAGTTAACTTTTTGGGAATTGAAATGCATGTGTTTTAGCTAGCACACTGAGCATTCAAAAATATCAATTGATGACACATATGTTGTCTCGATATTTAAAAATCATAGTTAAATAGATTTCTAGATAATTTTAAATATGGTGTTTCTATGTTTTGAATGCAATGAGATGACTAGCGCATATTTACAATAGAAATAATATACACTTGAAGTGCATTATTTTATAGATTTGTTTCATAGATCAAAATTATGTAGTGGCATTAGAGATGTTGGGTTTGATTAACAAGTCACTTATCACATTATTGGTCATTTACCCATAAAGCTATGTGCTTTCCAAGTAGTTTTCTAAAAGTGACTAACTTCTAACACATGTTTCTCTTTGTATTCCTTATCTTGGCTCAAAGCATTTGTAATCCTTATATTTATTACTAAACAGATCTATTGTTAACATCATAATTGTTGCATGTAATTGGGTTGTCATTTTAGACACCACTTTGTAGATCTTATATAGGATGATCAAAAGAAAACTACCAAGGATTCAAGTAGTTCATTTTCAACCAAATTGCAATATGTTAAACAATCTAGCGTTGACTATCCTTGTAATATGTTGGATTGTAATTCCAACTCGATTTCACTTCAAATAGTTTCTTGCTTCCTTTTTTAAACCATTTGGTAAAACCAAGAATGTTTAAAGTTGTAGTCTAGAAAACATTTGAACTTGAATTGACATGTCACTTGAAGCTATTTAATCTTGGTATCAGGCATTGTAAGGTGAGGTATGGTAGATGTTTCAATTCACAATATATATGGATTTGTGCATGCCAAACTATACTCAAAATATAAAGTAAACGAATGAAATAAATATAGTTAGATTTCCAACATCGAGATCAAGAAGAGATTGAAGCATTTGAAATCTAGGTGATTTGTATTCAATACATTAACTACCTAGAATGGAAACATGGATTGGATTTTTTTTTGTTTCTTTTCATTTTGATTATAACTTAAATTATTACGAAATATACAAAATACAAGTATTTCCATGCATCTTCTTTTTGTTGTTTTTATGCCCTATATTCTATATAGAGAATGAACATCATTAATGATTAATGGACTATAAGGAATTTTAGATGCATAAAGACAATAAAAGAGATAAAATATAAAAAAAAGAACTTAACTAGAAAGAAAAGACAAGGACTAACTGTTATGCAACATACCCTTGTTATAAAGAGGTAAGTGAAAGGGTTTCTTGAAAGTGGAAAGAATGTGCCTCGTGTCAAGTGAATATAAATCCATCTAGCTTAGTCATGTGTCTAAAAATAAAATATCTTATATGATTTCATGTAACATACCCATCCTACTAAAAATGGAATTAAAAACACCCCATGCATATAAAATAAACCAAGGGGCAGTAGGCCCATAATTTTTCTCATGAAACTAACAACATATTTAAAAACATGAATGCAACCATTCAAGAAAACACAACAACATTAATATAAAACATTACGTAGCGGAATTAACATAATAAACATAATAGAAAACTTATTTGTTTATAAAATAACCAATTGGTTGTGTACGAAGGACGTTCCTCCCAACCATAGGTTTCTTGTTCCAATTCTCAATAGCAAGTCACCCCCAAGGTAAGGCTATGAATCCACAAGGAGATATGACCCTGTTGGTTTTCCTCTCTCCACATTTAGCAACCCAAAAACCTAGGTTCTACTCCAATATCAGTTCCAATCCACCATCTCTCTTCCCCCCAACCTGCACAAGTCAGGGAATGGTATCCCCCTTCTCTGCTACGCAGTCCCTCGGGCCTTCCCACTTCCCTCCAGGGCTACAATGTATTCATTTGGATAATAATATCACAAATGTGGAATCTAAGAACTCTTATTTTCTCTAGGATTTCTCACAATATCCTTCTCAAGGATCTTGATCCATTTCCTCAACAGGAAAATGCACCACAGGAACACATCCCATTTTTATAGGCACACAAGCCACAATTTCAACATAAACACAACCCAATAATAGTTGTCCTCAAGCACAACATGGTTGGTGCTCTTCTTAGCACCCAACTCCCCTCTTGTTCTCCCAAAATTAACAAGTAAAATATGTCCCCTTTTCACATTTGAATTTCCTTTTATCTCATGCATGTTGAATCTCACATTTACCAAGGTTGACTCTCATGCATGTTGACTCCACATTTATTATTTATTATTATTATTATTATTATTATTATTATTATTATATATTTATTTATGTTACAGAAGAGGACATGGAAGAAGATCTTGGGAGCTAGATCAACAATGGAGGGAAAATTTTGGAGCATTCTAGGGCTAAAGACTAGAGATATAGGTTGTCAGGCCTGAAGAGTGAACTTCTGTGTGAGTTTCACTTTAGAAACAAGTTATTGTTGCGGTTTTCTTGGTAGTTTTATTGGTAGTGATTCCTCTTGAGTTTCGAGTAGTGAAATTCCTAGTTGCATGTGTCAAAGAGACCTTGATAAACGAATGGGACTCATGATGGACTAAGAGTAGTGAATGGGTACATTCCCTGGGGTTGGGCAAGTCAAGAGGAAGAGAGCTAGTGGAAATCGGGATAATTGTAGGACAATATCAGTGGGTTGTGGGATATTTGAGTTGTGAGTGGACTGTGAGAGACAACCTATTTTATGGAATCCTAGCCCCAAATCGAGGGTGGCATTCTGTGGATATTTATAACAACAAGTATATGGTTGGGTGGAACGTCCATCCCAAGCAGTTGGTTTGCAAAACTAGTTTATAAAGATTAGTGTTTATCTATGTTTTGAGTTATTTTATGAGTTTAACCATTGTGTGTTTACTATGTGCATGAGAGTGAATTTATATGTTGTTGTGATGAAATTGTTAGTTGCATTCATGTTTATTTTTCATGTTGTAGATGCATTTAATTAATGGTAGTTGAATGTTTAATTCTATGTGTATTCTTGTAGCTAGTAAGTTGTAGGATTAGTTAGGAGGAAATTTTATTTTTTATGTGTGCTCCGCGAGTAAGGGGCCTCAACAGATTTGGGGTTCATTACAGGGTATCTTATGGTACTTACACCATTTGAAAAATATTGTGTTGAGTATGTGATCTTGTCTTTGAGTTGGATGATCTTGTGTGTATGGTTATAGTGAGAGATTTCTTTTACTCTAGGGAAACATGTGTCCTAGAGATGTTGTAGTGTATTCTTGTTTCTTAAAGAGAGGAGGAATTTCATGGATGTTTGTATTAGGTTGTTTACCTCCATATTCCTATCTCAAGAGACCATATGTTGAGGTCCATGGATAGCTCAAATAGATACAAAAGGGGTAAAAACATGGCTCCATATTCCAAAGGAAAGGAAAGGACAATAAAAGATAGGGCAAGAGTAAAGAGCCTTTTATCAAGAAAGGGAAGGGTTGATGGGAATTCTCAAGAAAAGTCATCAAACTATATAAAAAAAAATGGATATGTTGTCACACATGGTGCAAGTGTAAGGACGAAATACCACACACACACACACACTACTAAAGTGGGGGAAGAGGAGAGTGGATTTTCCACTTGATTGAAGGGTTAAACCAAGAAACCCTATGGTAAGATAAGTGAGCATCGAGAGGAGGAAGGATACCATGTTAATTAGGATATTAAGATCTTGCTTATGTTAACCTAATATTTTAGGTTATTAGGGTACTTCACTTAGGTTTCTAATTCATTTTAACTAGAAAATTAGATAAATTAAGTGGGATAACTAACTAGGGTTAATTAATTGTCAATTCCTTTAATGAGATAGAAACCCTATTGCTAGAAATGCAAAGAGAATAATCAAAAGCACTCACCCAAAATTTGTTGTTGGCGATGATGAATCTCATTGGAATAAGGAGAAGAATTGTGACAAGTCTCCAAGAGTGATCCACAACATGATGCTACACATGCAACTCCAGTTTCCTGCAAGACAAGACTTGACCCGGTATCCAATACAAATATATATGTCTATATATAATCAATCAACATTAAATCCACTACTATAAAATATAAAACAATGATCATGAAGAGTAGAGAGACACATGTTCCCTTAGGGAGGATGATACATCCCTTTCCCTAGCTATGATAGAACTTCCATTGAGGTTGTCGGGTTGAAATGTCCAAGGTATGAGTGGAATTAAGCCAATGAATATGCCTTAGGGTAAATCAACAAGCTTACAAGGATGGAACCAAGCTAGTCACAAGAGATCCATGTAGAGTTGTTGTAGATGATGGATGCAAGTATCCCATGGGAATGAGGGAGGTGGAAGGAGTTTAATCACAAATACAAGTGTGTACCTATAACTTAGGGTTTTCAAATATAAAATATTCCAAGAGATTCAAAGAATATTTACAAAGAGGAACTATGTGGTATAAACACACAAGGGAAGAACATAAAGGCATAGGTGTACTTTAGGTTAGTCATTATAGGATCAAATTCATACATAACATTTGTAACACACCTATTGAGTTAGTGTTGCGAGCTTGGCAAGATCGTTTTATGGGTGTTAGGCCCCAAAATAGCTCTTTATTACCCATGTTGCAAATCATAAACATGGCACCACCAAGGAACCTGTAGTAGGATTTCTACCAATAGTTCGAGTAAGGTTAATGAGGCTTCACTCAAGTTGACCTCATAAATATAAAGTACAAAGATATCTTTCCCTTTGATTGTAGATCCCCAAGAAAACCCACAAGCACTTCCCCTCATTCCAAGGATGGTACTCATGGTAGACTAGCTCAACACAATTTTGGCACCTAAACCTACAGGGACATCGAGTGAGGCCCACTTTAAGGAAATCCATCCAGCCTAGGAACTTGACCTTGAGACCTCCAATGTGTTTTATTTATAACTCTCAACCACTCGAGCTATCCCGCCGAGATCAAGTCCAAATTAATTTGGAGTACAATGCACCTGAAATGAGGTATCCTAAGTGACCAAGGACCCAACTAGGGATTTGTACCCCAATTAGATCCATGAAGTTAGGAAATACTCCAAGTGTCAAAGTGTTATAGAAATATTTGCCTCACCATTGCAATCTTGCACAAAGGTCCTTTTTCCATTTCCCTATGCAGACTTGTCATCCTTTTTTGATGAATCTAGAGCTAAAAATAAATATTTTTCCACATATATGTGCTCTATCTACTACACAACATGTGTATACACAGGTTACTCCACTATAGCCCACGTACATCAGGATTTGTGCCAAAAAATAAAAAAATAAAGTTGGGTTTCCATGTCACTACAGGAGACCTCTGATCCTTGGCTTTCCATATACTGGAAACGTTCCAACTTGGCCTTTCAGTTGCATTTTGAAGGCTATAAAAGCACAATTTTGAGCTATGGAAAAGAGGAGAAAGCATTCAACTTTAAGAGCAAATTTACTCTAGAGAAATTACTTCATCTTGAGTTTGCATCCCTTTGTTCCTCAAGTCTGAACATAGTGTTTAACCCCCAAGCTCTTTCCCTATTGTTGAGAGAACCTCATTGCCTCCCTTCTATGAGTTTGCCTTTGGTGGAGGATTTAAGTGGTGGAGGGCCAATTGGAAGGAACTTGGTTTCGAATCGTGCCGACACAAAAGTCTATAATGTTTTTTCTTCTGCTAATCATTTATTAATAGAAATACTCTGTTCCTATCCAATTAATATCGTGAAAATATATGATTATTATCCATGGGCATGTTTGTAATGTTTATTAATGGATTATGCTATCTAATGTGCTAACCCCTTTATATTATCACTATATACTTGCTATGCTTGTTTGTTGAGAACTTGTTGCAGGTATAAAGCTTTGGGTCGAAGTGCTCAACGATGGAACATCATCAAACGCTGGATCGAGGTAGACCTCTTTCTTATCTTGCACATTAGTTTATATAACATATGTTGGAATTGAGTTGATTTCTGCAGTCATACCTATATGTTGTGGTTTACCCTGGCCATAGAGAGTTTTTCCCTCGTAACATAATTGGTGACTCCACTGGGGAGAGATCTTCTTTCTAAGGGTTGAAGTACTTTTCTCCTTGCATTGTTCTTTTTTCCTTTTTGTTTATTGTCGTATCACTGCTTGACATATTCTGTTCACTCTGGGTCTGAGTTTTCATCCTTTTTCCCTTGTCTGGCCTTGTTTTAAATCCTGTATGCGCCCTATTGCCTTGACAGTCACGTACACACACGTTCTGCCTCACTGCAAGATGCGTATATATGCATTGTTTCCCTGAACAGTTGCGTACACCTTATTTCCTTGCTTGTTTTCTTGGTTTGGTGATTGTTGGGTGGGATTTGATGATTTCTAAACCTTCTTAGGTCTTTGTAGTGCCTATTAAGCTTCTTTGGGATGACAGGAAACCTATTTGGAGTTGAATTTTTCGACGGATTCTTTCTCATTGTTTTTCATTTTTTATTTGTCCTTGAGCTCTGGGATGTTTGCTTGGCTACTTGGTATTCTACTTGAGTTATTCTGTTTATACACAGTAAAATTTATATATCAGGTTGCTTATCAATCCATGCATTTTCTTTTTAGTATATTGAAAATACACAAAAATAGGCATTTTACATTGCTTGCCATTTTTGTCTTTTGAATCTTTATCATTAGCTTAGTGCATTTAGTGAAAGATTGAATTTTACTTCTGAATTGCAGAGTTGAAATTGAAAATTGCATCATTTTTATTAGAATATCATTCATTGAAAAAGTTAAAGTTAGACTTTGCATTATATTCATAATTATTTTTTTGCAGAGTCATAACATCATGAGTTTCACTTCCGTACCTTTTTGAGTAACCACGACCAATAAAATTTACGCTTTAAATTAAAATTGATTAGTCANATCGGTTATACAGTGGTTTATTAGTTGCTTGACTTAGGTATCTCATAGGTTACTTGCAGGGGTTATTCTGCTTGTACCGTGGGTCAGGTAGGGGTTGGACAACACACAACCTTTATAGAATATTACCTCTCTGGGGAGATCTGACTGACTGTTTGTTAAGCCACTTATGCATCCTCTGACCATCAGAATGCCCCCTTCTTGGTGAGGTCCGTTAACGATGCTGCCAATTGTGAAAATCATTTCACAAAGCGCCTGTAATAGCTACATATACTGAAGAATCCTTGTAGATATGTGAGTGTACTAGGGGTGGGCCAGTATAGGATGGTATGAATATTCTCCTGATGCACCTTTACTCCCTCAACATTGATCACGTGTCCTATATAGAGGATCTTTGTCAAACCAAAATCACACTTTTTCTCCTTGGAAAAAAAACGATTGTTCTTCCATAATGGTGAGAATCTTGTCCACATGCTTCAGGTGTTCCTCCCATGTCTTTTTGTAGATGAGAAGATCATCAAAGAATACTAATAGAAATTTTCTCAATTGTTCATTGAATATATGGTTCATGCATGAATGAAAGATAGCGGCTGTGTTATTCAACCCGAAGGGCATGAATAGGAACTCGTAGTTCCCATAGTGACACCTGAATGATTTTTTATGGATATCCTCCTCCCTGACTCGAATCTGGTGGTATCCTGATCGCAAGTCGACCTTTGAGAAGTACACTTCCCCATGCAGCTCATCGATCAACTCATCAATCCAGGGTATTGGGTATCTGTTTTTTATGGTCTTCTTGTTTAGATCACTATATTATATGCACATCCTCATAGTACCATCTTTCTTCTTCACTAGTACAACTAACAAAACAAAAGGACTAGAACAAGGCCGGATGTGTCCCATCTCTAACAACTCCTTTATGGCCTTCTCTATTTCATCCTTGAATCTCTTGGGATTCTTGTAGGGAGTGGTGATGATGGGATTCAACCCCTCTTCCATCTCAATGACATGCTCAAATCCTCTGGCAGGTAGTCTCCCTACTGGTAATGGTTCAAACACTCTCTCATGCTTTCCAAGCAATATCTGGATCTCCACAGGGTAATGTTGGCGTCCATGTGATGGCTTCTCCATAGTGATCANGATGTCTTTCATTCTCTCATTCCTAAATCCTATATTCATAGAGTAAGTTTTTAGTCCTGCCATGCTATACAAAATTATCATGAATAGTGTTTTCTACTCCACCAAATAAGATAGATAGAGGAGACAATAGTCAAAGAAGCCATATGTATTGTCTAGAAGATGTTCCTCTATGGGAAACAATTTTCGATATCCTATGTTTGTCCAAGTCAATGGTTTGTAAATGGGATCATAGAAAATTGAGAAATTATGATATGTTGTTGTTCCCTTGCTTCTAGTTAAATTGAAAATAACCACCATGGATAGGAGTGGATACAACCATTATGGAAAGAGTAAAAAATAGCTTAGAAGGAGGGAGTTGGGTTTGAGCATGATTATGGAGAATGCCAATGAAGTGATTACATGGTGTAGCAAAGTTTGAGTGCATCATGTCATACTTTGAATCAATTAATTATTATTTTTTATTCAAGAACCAGGTCCAAGAACATGTGTTAATACCCTATGTTAGAGGATTAAGTGCACTTAATTTTTAACCAATGTTAAATTTTGTTTTTTCATTGTTTTTAAATCAATTTTGAAGATCTAACAAATAATTGAAAAATAATACTCTCCATACACATACATTCATAGATGCTACTCATAGCTTTTATAAAAAGAAAAAAAAAAAAACATTAAAAAAAAAAAGATAATTTCATTAAGAAAAACAAATACATATACATACACTCATGAATGCTACTCATATCTTTTATAAAAAGAAAAACATAGAAGACAAAATAATTTGACCAAGAAAAAAAATTACATACTTGACACATTCATGGATGATACTCATATCTTTTATAAAAAGAAGACGAGGATAATGGAAGCAAAAATCTGCTTAAGATTACATTCATGTTTTGCCCAATTTATCTATAAATAAAAATAAAAAATTATAATTTGTTTTTTTAGTTTAATTTAACATAAATATGTATTAAATTAAATAAAGAAGCTAACTACAATAAATACAAAAGTTGTAAACACTCTAAACATGGTTGTATTGCATGCAGGTTGTTAATAATTTTAAATTAATTAATAAACAATATTTAAAAAAACATGTTTAAAAATATTATTTTTAAAAAAAAATTATTACAATTAATAAAAAAAATTTAAACACAAGAATAAAATGTGTTTATTTTGAAATTCAACCATTAATAATACTAAAATACAAAAGTACAGGTTTATAAATTAATAACCATTTTACTTTAATATATATAAAAGTAAATTCCAAAAACCAATAACCCAATAACCATGAAATACACTCTACTCTACAACACTCTCAAATCAAAGCATTAAATCAACTCCATATGATTCACCCATATGTTTCAGAAAGCAAGACAAAACATGTTACATCATGTAGAAATTTTAAAAGCATATCATTATATCTTAAATTTTTATAAAAGTTTAAGTTTATTATTATTTTTTATTATAGTAATAAATTTTATTAAAACTATATATATTAAATAAATTGAATTGTTTTTTTTAATTTCCGATATGTATGTTATATATATTGGTTATATAACAATATTAGGATTATGATGATGATGAAGATTAACGTCTACTAAAACCTATATTGGTTATATACATTGGTTATACAACAACATTAGGATTGTGGGATTGTGTTGAATATTCTTTATCAAAATGGTTTGGATTTATTTCTATTTTATTTATTTTATTTAAATTTCAAGTAGTTTATATGGTAGAAAATTGGGTTTCACCCATAGTCCTATAAATCAAAGTGAAAG
>JZKD02S0474405.1:0-17239 GCA_000966675.3 Picea glauca
AAAAAAAAAAACATGAAACAATAGAGGAGCACATAACTCATACTCGACAAGATATGGAATCTTCAATCTGCATTCGTATTAATTTTGGCAAATGAAAATAAACTTTCTTGCTTACAATTCGCCCAGAAAAATCCCTCTCTTAGTTTTACGAAAATATATTTATAGAAAGTCACCATTTTTTTACAGTTGGTGATTTTCTAACTTCTAAGGGCTAACAGTTACAAAAAAAATGCAAACTTGAACCATTTGTGTGGTCATCTTTTATTTCTCTATCATCTTGATAATATGAGATTTCAAAATGATACTTCATTGTTTTATTGAAGTATCTCCTTCTTTTGATCCGAGACATTCAACACATTTTTCTAGAAAGTCTACAAAAGTTCTAGGAGGCTCTAGAAAATCCTTTGCCTTGAATAGATAAAACTTTTTCTGAATTTTTGGAAGCCGGTCTTCAATCCCTTTATCATCAAACTTAATTGATTGCAATTTTAATTTTGGCTTCACCAACCACCTGTCTATTAGGGTAACATCAATTTATTTTAGTTGTGAAATTTCCATCTGAATTTTGTTCAAGTTCTCTTTAAAATTAAATTGATGTCTTATAATATTAATCTGTCCTAGTAGCCCAGTACAATTGTCTCTTCCAATATCTAATGATCCTTTGTCTAGAAAATCAATGATTTCTTCGCAATCATCTTTGATTTCCTTGGCCATTCTCTTGTTTTCAGCTATGTTGGCCTCCCATACTTTATGCATGATATCGCCTCTGATCTGCTATGTGACAGATAGCTTTGGAGTTTTTGATACCTCTTTGTTTCCTGAAAGTACAACTACATTTTGAAAAGTAGCCCTTGCTGCTTTAGTATCTTTTTCTTTCAAAACAATGTTATCAAAGGATTTTCTTACTTCTTGGAAATAATTTTGAATAACTTCTACTTTGGAAATCAATCTTTGTTGCTCTGCTTCTATCTTTATATGCACTTCCAATGACTGGACCTGAAGAACCTTTAAATATATCACCTAATTCTGAATGGAATTCAACCTCTCCTGCAATTCTCTCGCTAATTCTTCCCGTTGGGTTGCCTGCCCTTGATTGTTTTTCATTTTCTTATACATCTCATCCAAGCTAGACTTGAGCAGTTGGATTTCCTGTTTGTCAACAGCTCTAGCTTGTTCTAGACCTTTGTTTATCTCTTCTCTGATATTTTTCTCAGTATTTTTTAATTGGCTTTGCAACTGGGCTATCATGTGATTATTCTTCTTCAGCCTTGTTTTCATATTGTCAACTGTGAATTGATTGGTTGTTGCCAAAGCTCCCATAGAGCCCGCTACCTCTATAGTGAAATCTTCTTCTTCTAAGTTTTGCCCATCTATCAACACTCTGTGTTTCTTTACCATAGTACCTTCTCTCTAATGCATCTCTTGCTTCAACACAACCTTCCTCTTTTTACTGAAAAAGTAATCAGAGGGAGGTATCTCTTCTCTAGAGATAGGAGTAAGGTCACTAGCATATATGACTTCCAGCTAGGGGAGCCCAAAAGTGGACTGTAAAGGAGTCAAGGAAGCAATAGGACTACCCAGCTCTATATATTTTTTTTCCCCTGTTGTTTTGGGAATACTAGTATGAAAAGCTGATGATGAAGGGGGAATCGATTTACTAGACTCTCAGACCCTTTTTCTATTTCAGATCTTGGGTTCTTTGTTTGTGGAATTTCTACTTTTTGCGAAGACGTTTCAGTCTCCTTTGGATTTTTCTCTGTATTTTATTTATCCTACACCTCTGATCCGAAACCTGGGAGAGTACTTTCTTGTGCTGGAGGAGGTGTTGTCGATTCTCCTTGCAGTACCTTTGGAAAACCACTTCTCCTATGTCTCTGGAAGGTTAGAAAATAGGTTTGTAATTCAAGTGATAATGTTTGAACCTTGTCTAAWACCTCCTCATAGGTTATGSMTCCTTTTAACATGTCATCRCAGGGGGATTTTTCATGTTCGTATGCTTTCATGTTGCAGTGAGCAAGGTGATTTCCCACAATTTGATAAGGGTCGTGTTTTATGTGTTTGATATCTAGCAATTTAACCTCTTCTAGTGCAGCAGCTTCAACCTTGGAATGACCCAAGTTAAGTAGTGAAAGATTCCCAACCTGTACAGGGAAGACTGGCCAGAACTTCTTCTGAGTTGTTTTCAGTTCTAACTCGATGTCACCTGTTATTATTTGATAGGCCACCTCCCTGCACACCAGTTTGTCAGGAAGGAACTTTGGAAGTGCGTGAAGAGGAATCGAGCATCCAAAAACCATAACATAGGATAAACCCTCCTTAATAAACCAATCGACAATCGCCCTGAGGTTTCCTATGATTGATTCTGAAATACGAGTGGGTGCACAGCCATACAACATCTGGTGCATAGGTATCACTATGAAATGATAGATTCCGTAAAAGGAATCTTTAACATTTTCCTCCCACGGATTAGAGTGATAAACATGAATGGGTTTAGTACAGGTTGGGTTCCAGCTCCAATTCATCAAGGGTAATGGAGTCACGAAACAGATAGCATCCATAACATATGCAGACATGTAAAAAGCTATGGGTCGGCCTTTGGATTTTTTCATTTGGTACTCTGTAATCTCCTTAGCTAGATTATATGATAAAATCTTACTCCAATTGAAATTGTAACTCTCTTCTACTTCATGTAAAAGAGACACCCGTGCTGTAGGGAAATGGGTAGGGCTTTTCTTCCTGAAAATTCTACATAGCATCAGAGATACATAAACCATGTACTCATTTAATGGAGCTATGGCATAATTGCCATGGGTATCAGCCCTAAATTTTGCTAGAATTCCCCACCAGTCTTTGATTATACCAGGATATGTTTGATCTGACTCTGTTCATTCTTTTCTTTGAAATTCACTTATGAATTCTGCATTATAAATGTATTTAGGATTTGGAGACAGTTTATATATTACTTGGATATGCTCCGGTCTAAATGAGTCGACGACGACTCCTTGGTTTAAAATATTCCTCATCTGCACGTCGATTTTCTCTAAAGCCCAACTGATCATATCATTATATGGCATGAGTCGTGGGCATGTGGCTATATTGTGAAGCTCAAACTCTGTTATGTCCCGGAGTTTGTTCTCGGAATCATCGGGGAAATTCTTAATTTCATAGTCTAAGGTTTCAAAAATTTTCCTCCAAGATTTGATCGAATCAATAGCATGCGGTGTAGTATCAGATATAACATCTCCCTCCATATTTGAACTTTCACCTACTTCTTCACTTTTCTTAGGTGCCTTTCTAGGTGCCATGATGTTTGTGCTAGGACGAAATCCTGTTGCAAAGAAAAAATGCATAAGTTTTGTTGAATTCAACTTGCTCCTGAGTCTGAAAAATAACAATGAAATTCGAAATATCAAACCTTTATTAACCTTTAACTCGTCTTACAATGAGCGTATTGATATAGGCGATAAAAATTTAATGTTTTAATGGGGACGATATGCCTGGAGATATGCAATTGTGTTAAAAATATCTCCCTTTTTCCGTTATAGATACTGTCGTATATCGACGATTCAAAACTGGAGCTTCGAAAGGAATGTTTTCAACAATTCCCAAATAATGAAACGTGAAAAGTTGTTTAAACATCATTAATCCTGTTTAAAATTAAGTTAATTAAGTTTAGGCTTTTAATACTTTCATGATTTTGCATTTCGAAGTTTCAAGTATCGTATCCCCAAGAGGTATGACACAAACAAACCCTAAATCACAAAATTGTGATGGGATTAATTAAGGCATTAACCACTTGTATTAATCTTTTAATTAATCGAGATTAGGGATAAGTTTTTACTTTACAGGAATTCAGGAATCGGGGGTTCGAGGGTCGAGATTTTGATATCATTTTGATACAAGGAATCCCGAATCGCAACTGATTAATGATTTGTTAATTATTTTTAAGAATTTAATTAATCACGATTAGAAGATACTTTGTGTAAAAGCGCATCGGGATTTTATAACACTTTTTAAGTTGTGATGGTCAAAAAGGAGCAATTGAAAAGCTTAGGAAGCTATTAATCGTTTTTATTTTTTAATTATTTCTTTCAAATTAAAGCCTTTTTGGGACTTCGGTACCGGGACTCTGGAGTTGTTAATTGACAATCATACTTCATGGATAGCCGAACCCCAAAACCCGAAAGTTTCGAAAGACTTTTGACTCCTTTTTAGAACTAGGGGCGGCTCCATAACTAGAAAATAATGGAATTTTAGGTTTATAGAGGAAAAATTAAACTTCGTTTCAATATAGGCTCCATCTAGGGATCTCCTTTCCTTGTGGGACGAGAAGAACATGTAGACCAAGTTCCTTCATTGGGTAAATGGAGTCAATAGTTCAACTCTGTGAAAAGTATTAAGAGAAAACTCAACACAGGATTTTAGGACCCTAACATTAACTTTGAAAACTCTTCATAACTAAAACATCCGATGATCTCGAGTTAGGTTCACCATAGATTTCCTTTTCTAAAACTGACCTCAGTATTGTGTAAGATAATCAGAACAAAATTAACCATTCTACCAGGTTTCATTTGATCATGTTCACATCAAGGTAAAGTAATTCCAATATGTCAAATTAGGGGATCCCATAAGCTTATAATGTAAATCCAGCTGAAAGAAGAAAATTTACCAGAGCCTCTTGTAATTCATGTATAACAACCTTATCAAATATATAGATATTGCTTCACTGCCAGCGAGCCTATTCAATACCCCGGTGTTATCAGACTTCCCACATTGAATTTCCTTTCACCACTTCATTGTTTTCTAGCATTTAAATGCTGAGATGAGGGCAATCAATATTATGAATTTCCTATCTTCATCTCTTTGGACTAGATGGGGGAAATCAATAATAAATTTCCTTTCACCATCTGTTTGTATATGCTTTTTAATATGAAGTGGGGGAAATCAATCAGTATGTAATATTCTTGGGAAAATATCTTCTTTTTTTCTTTTTCTTTTTTAAATTTAACAACAGAGGTCTATCAACTCACTTTCATAGCTCTAGGCTAGTCTTTTTTCTGGCCTTCAAAGATCATTGGCTTTAGGGAAATTCTTGGGGGAATTCTTAATTATATCTTTCAGGGACTTTCCTTGAGTGAAAACAATCATCTTATTCCTATTAGAATGACTAACGAAGTTAGGATGAGCCCAGACATACTTTCGGTTCAGCTAAAGTTGGGAGAACTGTAAACTTTACCTATTCTCGTTTTGAAGATTTGTTTGTGAGTTTCCATAGCTATGGTGAGCCCTTTATTTTGTCAAAATACTTACAGGAAAACATCGAGGATCAGACAAAAAGAAAGATTTATCGCGGTTAAGGGAAAGGTAAGGGCTTCAGATATTCGGTTGCACATATCACTGTTCTTAATGTTTTTCTTAGTTAACTTTTATAACATTTCCTTAAGCCCCCTTTTAATTTCTTTGTTTGAAAATTTCAGTGGTAATATTAGAAACAATGGAATTACTGATTTACTCATTTGTATCTCTTAGGACATTCTAACCTGAATTTTCAGAACAAAATTTCATACCTTGGTAGCTCTTTGTATTGCCGGCCAAAAAGATTGTTTGTTTATTACCTTTTTTTTTTGGGAAGGTATTTTACATGAATATCCGTGCATGTCACCTTTTTAACATATCTAGTCTCTTGGTTCGTCAGAAACTTTCCTGTGAATAAGATAACATCATAATTGTCAGGAAATCTTAAAAATCAGAATTTTTTATTTTTTTTTTATTTTTATTTTTTTTTTATATAATCTAGAGCCAAAATAGAAACTTACCGAAGGAAATGTAACTATAAAGAAAGAATGAAAACAAACCAGTATGTACAATGAGAGTTCGGAAACACATTATTGCATGAAGTGTTTAAGGTATCGCCCATTGATAGGGGTGTTAAGAATGTTTCCATCGAGATTTTCTAATAAAAAAACATTTTTTCCCTCAGAAGTTGAAATCTTACACGGGTCGGACCAGATCGGATCAAACTTACCATGTTTACCAGCGTCTTCTTTCTTGGCTTCCCATTTTAGGACCAGATCGCCAGGGATGAATTCTCTATCTTTAGATTTTTTATCGAATAAGGCTTTCATATTATCTTGATACCTCTGCAACCTTTCATCTACTTCGGCCCTATTTTGTTGAACTTCAATTATTGATTTATCCTCCTAGTAACATCGTTGGGCTCTTCATTTGAATCTTGCCAGAGTTTCATTATTGGAAGTGCAAGATTTATTGGTAAAATCACGTCAGTACCATATACCATATTAAATGGAGACATCCCAATTGATCTTTTGGTACCTATCCTGTTATCCCATAAAGCATATTTTAAATGGACATGCCATGCTTTCTTGTTTTCAGTCAAAACCTTTTTAATTATAGTAATCATACTTTTATTAGACGACTCAGTTAGAACATTACCCTGCGGATAGTAAGCCATGGAGTTTCCTAACACGATATTATATTTTTGGCAAAATCTTATCATGGCCATGGACTTAAAAGCTTGCACATTATCAGTGACTATCTTTCGAGGACAGCCAAATCTAAATAGAATGTTTTCCTCTAGAAAATTGATTACTACCGAGTCAGTTGCATTTCTTGTGGGAATAGCTTCCACCCATTTAGTGAAATAGTTTGTATCAGTTAGAATCCACTTGTGTTGAGCACTGGAGTGTGGGTGAATCTCTCCAATGAAATCAAGACGCCATTGTTGAAATGGAGCTTCGGTTTTAACTGGAACTAAAGGTAAAGCTGGAACTTTCTGCTTGTCTGTAAACAACTGGAAAGGAATGCAAGTTCGGACTTTAGTGTTTACCTCTGTGAATAATTTGGGCCAGTAATACTCGGCTCTTAAGATTTTATAAGCCGTTTCTCGCCAAGCATGGTGTCCTTCGCACACTCCCACGTGGAATTCTTTTATAACCTTTTCTGTTTCAGTCTCAACTAAGTAGCTCAGTCGGAAACCCAGGGGATCTTTCCAATATAATTTATCGTCTATAATACAATATTTTACAGCATGTAACTTCAGTGTCCTAGCCTTAGATGGGGCTAGCTCACTGGGACATTGAAGGGTCGGTAAATAAGAAACAATATCATGATACCAAACTGAAGAAGAGAACTTGTCTTGAATATCATTTGTGGGTGCAATGACATCAAGCTCATCTATCTCTAAAAATCCCTCATTCTCTTGTAGTTGATTTATTCCAAGTGCTTTCAAATTTGATTCGGCTAGCAATTTGGCCAAGCCCTGACCTTTAATAAGTTTAGTTGGTTTGACTTCCAGGTCAAACTCCTGAATTTTAGCTAACCATTTGCCTCTCCTTCTTTCACTATCCAACTGAACCAGTATATCCTTTACAGAACTTGAAGGCACGTAAGCAATGTTCTTTGAGTGCAATACGTAAGTTCTGAAAGCCTTGAGAGATTTCACCATTGCATAAGCTTGTTTTTCCAATATGTCATATTTCAACTCAGCTTCTCTAATACTTTTGCTAAAAAATGCAATAGGTCGCTCAAAACCTTCCTCATTTTTCTGTAACAATACAGCTGAGATAGTGTGTTCAGAGGCAAAAGAAAAAATCAGAAACTCCTTTATGTAATCTGGGCTTGTCAGGACTAGTGCTTCACTTATTAATCTTTTGATACGTTGAAATGATGCTTTGGCTTCATTTGTCCACTTCACCTCATTGTTCTTCTTAAGCATATCTATAATCAGTTTTACGATTTCGGCAAAGCTAGGGATGAATCTCCTCGAGAAATTTATTTTTCCTAAAAAAGACTGAATTTCTTTTACATTTCTAGGAATATTTATAGTATCTATCACCTCAACCCTTTTGGGATCGATTTTGATTCAGTCTCTAGACACTATATGACCCAAGAGTTTACCTTCTTGCATTGTGAAATGGGATTTCTTGGGATTTAGTGACAAACCAAATTTGCGACATTTCTCGAAAGTTTGTTTGAGGTATGTTAGATGTTTTGCATTAGATTTAGAAAAAACAGTCAGGTCATCTAGATAGATAACAACAAACTTATCTCTTTCGCCCATGAAAGCGATCTCCATAGCTCTTTGGAAATTTTCCCCTACATTCATTAAACCAAAAGGCATTGTTTCATACATAAAGGTACCCCAAGGGGTAGTGAACGTAGTTTTTTCTTTATCATCTTGATGTACTACAATTTGATTGTAGCTTGAAAAACCATCAATCATGGACATTTTGTTAGCTCCAACTACTTTTTCTAAAACATGATGCATCTTAGGTAATGGATAATTGTCCTTAAGTGATGATCGGCTCAAATTTCTATAATCTACACACAATCTAATTTCACCGTTTTTATTTCTTACTGGGACTAAATTGGCTACCCACTCAGAGTATCTCAGTGGGACAATGATTTTGGCATCCAGGAATTTTTTGACTTCTTTTTCTATCACCGATAGTAACATAGGGTTAATCTGTCTGAGTTTCTACCTAAAAGGTTTGACACCTTGTTTCAAAGGAATTTTATGCTCCATTATAGTAGTGTCATAAGTTCTCAATTCATCATAAGACCAAGCAACAATGTCTTTATATTGTCTAAGCAACTCAGCATACTTACTTTTT
Organism: Picea glauca; assembly: GCA_000966675.3. Lineage (NCBI taxonomy): Eukaryota > Viridiplantae > Streptophyta > Pinopsida > Pinales > Pinaceae > Picea > Picea glauca. Next base: position 8,634 of record JZKD02S0474405.1, read on the forward strand.
ATTTCAGGATAAAGGTATCTAGATAATTTCACCAACCTAGGATTTTCTTTGGTACCTATATCACAATCCTCAACCGCCTCTGGCTGAGGCTATAAACTGGACTTCAAAGGGATGCCATCATGATTAAATAACCTTTCTAAGGGAATCAGGCCCTTGGGGATCTGATTATTTTTCAAAATAATCATACGGTGTTTAGAGATTTTATCTTGGAACTCTTGGGGGTCTTCCCCTTTCTGCATGATCCAAATGGGGTCATTCTGGTTTTCTTGGTCGGCATGTGTTTCGGAAAACTCGTCTATCGTTTCTAAAAATTTCCAGAGTTGTTCATCATCCTCAAAAACTTGTCAATGTTGTATGTTATTCGGTATAGAAGGCCTATGTCTCATTTGTATATGGTATTTTAGTTTGAAAGTAATGGGAGGTGTGAATGTTGAAGTTGCTTTGGCTAATGCATCCGCCTGTTGATTTTCTGCTCTTGGAATGTAATGAATATTGACAGAGGAGAAAAAAATTTCGATCAAATCCCAAATGCAATTTCTGTAAGACCTTAACCTTGGGTGTTTGGCCTGGTACTGACAATTTACCTGTTTCACAATTAACTCTGCATCGCCAAAGACTTCCAAGTTTTTAATTTTCATTCTCTTGGTAGCTTCTAATCCTAACACTAAGGCTTCATATTCGCATACATTATTAGTGTGGTCAATGTTCCATTGTAACCTATAAGAGAAAGGGGTAATGAACTTGTCATCAAGTGCCACAAAAAACACACCAGCCCCTGCTCCAAAATAACAAGAAGCACCATCAAAAAAAAAAATCCAAACACGAGTGCTATATACATCTTCTTTTATTTGTTCTTTTTCTTTTTTCTTTTTTGTACAACTCTCTTCTATACATACATCAATGTCATCATCAATAGATAAAATACAATTGCCTAAATCTTGATCATCAATATAAACAGGATAGTTATTTGGGTTAAGTGGGTCACTTACCATAAATGCCAACCTGGTTTCTCTATACAAGCACGTGAACTGTCCTCCAAAAACTGGAATCGTGGCATACGTCATGTCTAGTTGGAGGGATCCTCCAAGTTTGGCGCCCCAAGACCTGGACAAGAGCATGCCATACTTCGGGGGTATATCAGCGACAACCACATCCATTAGAACACTTTTCGCAGGTATTTGTGCAAGATTAACAAATATGCCTTTTATCATACCTATACACTTAACTTTTCTTGAACCAAATGAATATAAATCTCCGTAAGGTCTAGTGACTTCAAGACCAAGTCTATCCATAATGGCATTAGGCATTACATTGTGAGAGGCTCCAGAATCTAACATGCAATTATGGAGCAGGTGATCGTACATAGTCAACGTGATATAGAAAGGGGCAACGGTGTCTCTGGCACCTTCAAAATGTGTGCCGAAAATTATGTTAGGCTTGTCATCTTCTAGATTTATAACATTGGCCTGACTTTCATTTTCTGAAAAACTAATTATTTTAGCAATTTGTTTTCTGTATATTGGGTTTTTTTCCAGTTCGACAAGAGGTGTAGGGATTTTTATTTTATTGATTTCATTTTCCAGATTAAAACTTCCTATTGTTTGTCGATATCTATGGTTTGGGTTTCTAGTCCTTTCTTTTCAGCTTTCTTTTGTTGTGAGGTTTTTGTTTCAGTTATAGGAACCTCTACTTTCTGTGTGTTTACGGCTGGTGTGTCCACTAACTTTTCCTTGGTAGGCTGTGTGTCAGCGGTCTTAGTTTTTACAGTTTGCTTTTGAGTGGTTTTTGAAACTGCCTTGTCTGTTTCGCCCCTCGGCAGGATCTTTTTCACTAGGGCAGTTGTGAAACTCCTGTTTCTAGGCCTTAGATTGTACTTCTGGTGGAGTTCAGCCATTATATCATCTGTGATTCCTTGATAGGTTGAATCTTTCGTAATACTGTTGTTCTTGTTATTCCCGGATCTATGTTATGTGTTTAAAGATTTTTCATAATCTTGTCTCGTTAGATAAGGTTGTAGACAGTCATCACCAAGATTATTATATCTTTTTCTAACTCCTCAAAATCTTCCACGTCTTCTCCTCTTATAAATTTTTTTCTTTTAAAGGGGGCTTGGATTTTTTGATCCTCATTCTTAATTTGTCTTAGTTGATTTTAAGGGTTAGGATTTCTTCTGAAATCCTTTCTGGGAAAATGCTCATTCTTTACTTGATCTAGTTCCATTCTTGAGATTTTATTTGACAGCTCTTTGATTATTCTCGCCATATCATCCATTTTGTCTTTTGAATATCTTCCTGATCCAAAGGGTCCCCCTTGTTCTCTGTACCTTTTGGTTTCTTTGTTTCCAGTTTCCAATTTGCTTTCCTGATGCCATCATGTTTGATTCAATTTCTAAAGCATCATCTTGCATTTTAGTGAGGTCTACTGATCTCCTCTCCCTCAATAACAGGGCGAAATTAGGGTCAAAAGCTCCAGCGAAAGTTACTATCGTTGCAGGTTGGGAAGGTTTGACCTTAGATGGAATTTTATTATACAATTTATTAAACCTTTGGGTAAACTCAAGAACTGATTCAGAGTTTTTATTTCTCAAATCCCCAAATTCATTTAGATAATAGAGATGGTCTTTCCTTTCTCCCCACTGTCTAATGAAATCATTTTCGAGTTCATCGTATGACCGTATAGGTCTTGCTGCTAGACCTCGGAACCAAGTTCTCACCTGTCCTTCAAAATTATGAACCAAGAGTCTCGAGTAAACATCTCCATGTTCAAGTCCAAGGTTGTTATCAAATTGGTCAAAGAAATTGATGTGTTCAGCGGCAGTTAAATCACCTTCTCCTGTGAATTTCGGCAGATTTTTCATGTAGTTTTCAGGTAAGTCATGGAGATGGATTAGGAGGACCAAAGGAGCATATCTGGCAGTCACTTTTTCAAATATTTGAGGGAGTGGTACTTGGCCACCTACTCCTCCTCCTCCAGCACCACCTCCATCCCCACCTCCTCCAGTTGCAGTCATTGATGATTTAGAGGCTGAAACTTGGGAATTATAAGGAAGAGTTTTAAAGAGGTGTGGTAACCTTTTGATTATGCTTGAATAGGGAAGAAGGGCTTCAAGAGATTGGTTATCAAGGGACAGGAAACTTGAGAAGGAAGAATTAGGAAAATGTGGATTGGTCTCTTCAGACTCACAGGGTGAATATGTAGGAGAATCAACAGGGGTCGAGTCAAGATATATAGGATAATCATCAGAGTTCTGAGAGATAGGAAAAGGAACTTCGAGAAGTGAATAGGTGTCAATTGAAGCGGGAAGTGAGACGGATATTTTACCTCTATTGGTGAAAGAAACAATTGAGAAAGTCTCAGTTTTAAAATCAGGTGTGACCAAACCAGGATCTAGGGTTTCAATCCCATCGGCAAATAGTTCCCCACAAAGAGGTGGGGTATTTGACCCTTCAAGTAGATCCTTAGTGTTCAACTGTGTAAATTCAAGTTGATAAATTTTATTTTTCAATGAAGCAATCTGTTTAAGGTATCTTCTTGATTTAAAAAAAAAAATTGGGTCAGGAACAGGTGAAGTTTGTTTGTTGTCTGGATTCTTCCTGGTGTTCTTTCGGTTAAAAGCCAGTTTATTTATCGTGGATTCGAAAAGTGAAATATGAAGGTAGTCTTATAGGGTTTTCAATCTTTGTTCACTATCAAAGAACTAAAGTGTCAATGTCGTTCTTCCTAGGGAAAAAGATTTGTTTCTTCGTTCCCCAGCAACGGCGCCAAAAAGATGTTGTTTCTGAGTTTATACTTTAAGGCTCTAAATTATACTGTCAAGGCATCTGTAAAAGGAAGAGAGAGTTAAGGAATAAAGTGTTGGTTTTAAAAAGATAAGCTATGGTTGATTTCTTAATTGTCTCTGTCGAGATTACCAATGTTCTTGGATGCTAATAACTCTCTCAATTGGTGCCCATGAACATTCTAACTCAAACCGGTTGTTTGTTGTCTGTAAGATGGTGTTAAATAAATTTAAAGCAATGCTTGTTTGACCTAAAAGGTCGGACTCTATATTGGGTTGTCTCGTAACGGGTACAGTCATGAGGGATAAAGTTTTAAAAGATCAATTTCTTCGTTTTCAAGGTTTGTTATTTCTATTTTGAAATATGTAAGAAGAACTTCAAAACATTGAATTAATAGTATGACAAAATTAAAGGTCGTTTCTTGTATCTGAGTTAAATTTGAAAGAGAAAATATGCATGAAATGAAAGAAAAACATAGAGTTGTTGAACAATGTGAGGCATCAATTAAAGAGCAATCTCACTTTGTGACAGAAGAAGAAATTAGTCAGGAAAACTTTAATGAATCATATGATATTGAAACCTAAGACGTTCATAGGTCTTGTACCTGCTGATAGTCGATACAGAGGAAAAATTGTAAACGATTAGATGACCAAAATAATTAATCACCACAGTAGGGGTAGTACTAAATTGTAGTTAAGCATTCATCAAAGATATATAAGAAAAACATGAAACAATAGAGGAACACATAACTCAGACTCGACAAGACCTGGAATCTTCAATCTGCGTTCATATTAATTCTGGAAAATGAAAATAAACTTTCTTACTTACAATCTACCTAGAAAAAACCCTCTCTTGGTCTTATGAAAATATATTTATACAAAGTCACCAATTTTTTATGGTTGGTGATTTTCTAACTTCTAGGGGCTAATGGTTACAAAAAAAATGCAAACTTGAACCGTTTGCATGGTCATCTTTTATTTCTCTATCATCTCATTAATATGAGTTTTCAAAATGATACTTCATTGTTTTATTGAAGTATCGCCTTATTTTGATCCAAGACATTCAACACATTTTTCTAGAAAGTGTACAAAATTTATAGGAGGCTATGGAAAATCCTTCGCCTCAAATAGATAAAACTTTCTCTGAATTTTCAGAAGTTGGTCTTCAATCCCTTTATCAGCAAACTTAATTGATTGCAATTTTAAGTTTGGCTTCACCAACCACCTGTCTGTTAGGGTAACATCAATTTCTTTTAGTTGTGAAATTTCCATCTGAATTTCGTTCAAGTTCTTTTTGAAATTCAATTGATGTTCTATAATATAAATATGTCCTAGTAGCCTAGCAGAATTGTCTCTTCTAATATCTAATGATCCTTTGTCTAGAAAATCAAAAATTTCTTCGCAATCATCTTTGATTTCCTTGGCCATTCTCTTGTTTTCGGCTATGTTGGCCTCCCATACTTTAAGCATGATATTGCCTATGATCTGCTATGTGATAGATAGCTTTGGAGTTTTTGATACCTCTTTGTTTCCTAAAAGTACAACTTCTTTTTGAAAAGTAGTCCTTCCTGCTTTAGTATCTTTTTCCTTCAAAACAATGTTATCAAAGGATTTACTTACTTCTTGGAAATAATTATGAATAACTTCTACTTTGGAAATCAATATTTGTTTCTCTACTTCTATCTTCGTATGCACTTCTGATGATTGGACCTGAAGAACCTTTAAATATATCACCTGATTCTGAATGGAATTCAACCTCTCCTGCAATTCTCTTGCTAATTCTTCCTGTTGGGTTGCCTTCCCTTGACTATTTTGCATTTTCTTATACATCTCATCCAAGATATACTTGAGCAGTTGGATTTTCTATTAGTCAACAGCTCTAGCTTGTTCTAGCCCTTTGTTTATCTTTTCTTTGATATTTTGCTCAGTATTTTTTAATTGGATTTGCTCATGTGATTATTCTACTTCAGCCTTGTTTTCATATTGTCAACTGTGAATATATTGGTTGTTGCCAAAGCTCCCATAGAGCCCGCTACCTCTGTAGTGAAATATTTTTCTTCTAAGTTCTGCCCATCTATCAACACTCTGTGTTTATTTACCATAGTACCTTCTCTCTGATGCATCTCCTACTTCAACATAGCCTTCCTCTTTTTACTTAAAAAGTAGTCAGAGGGAGGTATCTCTTCTCTAGAGATAGGAGTAAGGTCACTAGCATATATGACTTTCAGCTGGGGGAGCCCAAAAGTGGACTGTAAAGGAGTCAAGGAATTAATGGGACTACCCATCTCTGTAGATTTTGTTTCCCTTGTTGTTTTGGGAATATCAGTATGAAAATTTGATGATGAAGAGGGAATCGATTTACTGGACTTGGGAGGTGTCTAGAACCCTTTTTCTGTTTCGGATCCTGGGTTCTTTGTCTGTGGAGCTTCTGCTTTTTGTGAAGACATTTCAGTCTCCTTTGGATTTTTCTCTGTATTTTCTTTATCCTACACCTCTGATCCGAAACTTGGGGGAGTAATTTCTTGTGCTGAAGGAGGGGTTGTTGATTCTCCCTGCAATAACTTTGGAAAACCACTTCACCTATGTCTCTGGAAGGTTAGAAAATTGGTCTGCTAGTTGGGTGATAATGTCTGAACCTTGTCTAATACCTCCTCATAGGTTCTGGCTACTTTGAACATGTCATTGCAGGGGGATTTTTCATGTTCGTACGCTTTCATGTTGCAATGAGCAAGGTGATTTCCCACAATTTGATAAGGGTCGTGTTTTCTGTGTTCGAGATCTAGCAATTTAACCTCTTCTAGTGCAGAAACTTCAACCTTGGAATGACCCAAGTTAAGTAGTGAAAACCTCCCAACCTATACAGGGAAGACTAGCCAGAACTTCTTTTGAGTTGTTTTCAGTTCTACTCCAATGTCGCCTATTATTATTTGATAGGCCACCTCCTTGCACACTAGTCTGTCAGGAAAGAACTTTGGAAGTGAGTGAGGAGGAATCGAGCATCTGAAAACCCTGACATAGGGGAAACCCTCCTCAATAAACCAATCAACAATCACCTTGAGGTTTCCTATGATTGATTCTGAAATACGAGGGGGTTCATAGCCATACAACATCTGGTGCACAGGTATCACTACGAAATGATAGATTTCATAAAAGGAATCTTTAATGTTTTCCTCCCATAGCTTAGAGTGATAAACATGAATGGGTTCAGTACAGGCTGGGTTCCAGCTCCAGTTCATCAAGGGGAATGGAGTCACGAAAAAGATAGCATCCATAATGTATGCAGACATGTAAAAATATATGGGTCGGCCTTTGGATTTTTTCGTTTGGTACTCTGTAATCTCCTTAGCTAGATTATCTGATAAAATCTTGCTCCAATTGAAACTGTAACCCTCGGCTACTTCATGTAAAAGCGGCACCCATGTTGTAGGGAAATGGGTAGGGATTTTATTCCTAAAAATTCTACATAGCATCAGAGCTACATAAACCATGTACTCATTTAATGGAGTCGTGGCATAATTTCCATGGGTATCATCCCTAAATTTTGCTGGATGTCCCCACCAGTCTTTGATTATACCAGGATATGTTTGATCTGACTCTGTGCATTCTTTTCTTTGAAATTCACTTACGAATTCTACATTATAAATGTATTTAGGATTTGGAGACAGATTATACATTACTTGAATATGCTCTTGTCTAAACGAGCCGACGACGACCCCTTGGCTATTTAAAATACTCTTCGTCTGCACGTCAGTTTTCTCTAAATCCCAACTGATCATATCATTGTATGGCATGAGTCGTGGGCGTCTGGCTATCTTATGAAGCTCAGACTCTGCTATGTCCCGGATTTTGTTCTCGGAATCATCGGGAAATTCTTAATTTCATAGTCTAAGATTTCAAAATTTTGCCTCCAGGATTTGATCGAATCAATAGCATGCAGTGTAGTATCAGATATAACATCTCCCTCTGTATTTGATCTTTCACCTGCTTCTTCACTTTTATTAGGTGCCTTTCTTTGGTGCCATGATGTTTATGCTAGGATGAAAGCCTGTTGTAGAGAAAAAAAGTGTAAGTTTTTATAAATGCAACTCGCTCCTGAGTCTGAAAAATAAGAATGAAAATCGAAATATCAAACCTTTATTAACCTTTAACTCATCTTACAATGAGCGTACCGATACAGGCGATAAAAATTTAATGTTTTAATGGGGAAGATACGCTTGAAGATACGCAATTGTGTTAAAAATATCTCCCTTTATCTGTTATAGATATTGTCGTATATCGGTGATTCAAAACTAGAGCTTCGAAAGGAATGTTTTCAACAATTCCCGAATAACGAAACGCGAAAAGTCGTTTAAACATCATTAATCTTGTTTAAAATTAAGTTAATTAAGTTTAGGATTTTAATACTTTCGCGATTTCACATTTTGGAGTTTCAAGTATCGTATCTGCAAGAGGTATGACACAAACAAACCCTGAATCGCGAAATTGCGATGGGATTAATTAAGGTGCTAACCACTTGTATTAATCTTTTAATTAATTAAGATCAGGGATAAGTTTTTACTTTATGGGAATCCGGGAATCGGGGGTTCGAGGGTCGAGATTTTAATATCATTTTGATACAAGGAATCCTGAATCGTGACTGATTAATGATTTGTTAATTATTTTTAAGAATTTAATTAATCACGATTAAAATATACTTTGCGAAAAAACGCGTCGGGATTTTATAATACTTTTTAAGTTGTGATGGTCGAAAAGGAGCAATTGAAAAGCTTAGGATGCTATTAATTGTTTTTGTTTTTTAATTATTTCTTTCAAATTAAATCCTTTTCGG
>JZKD02S0474416.1:0-17239 GCA_000966675.3 Picea glauca
CCGAAAAGGATTTAATTTGAAAGAAATAATTAAAAAACAAAAACAATTAATAGCATCCTAAGCTTTTCAATTGCTCCTTTTCGACCATCACAACTTAAAAAGTATTATAAAATCCCGACGCGTTTTTTCGCAAAGTATATTTTAATCGTGATTAATTAAATTCTTAAAAATAATTAACAAATCATTAATCAGTCACGATTCAGGATTCCTTGTATCAAAATGATATTAAAATCTCGACCCTCGAACCCCCGATTCCCGGATTCCCATAAAGTAAAAACTTATCCCTGATCTTAATTAATTAAAAGATTAATACAAGTGGTTAGCACCTTAATTAATCCCATCGCAATTTCGCGATTCAGGGTTTGTTTGTGTCATACCTCTTGCAGATACGATACTTGAAACTCCAAAATGTGAAATCGCGAAAGTATTAAAATCCTAAACTTAATTAACTTAATTTTAAACAAGATTAATGATGTTTAAACGACTTTTCGCGTTTCGTTATTCGGGAATTGTTGAAAACATTCCTTTCGAAGCTCTAGTTTTGAATCACCGATATACGACAATATCTATAACAGATAAAGGGAGATATTTTTAACACAATTGCGTATCTTCAAGCGTATCTTCCCCATTAAAACATTAAATTTTTATCGCCTGTATCGGTACGCTCATTGTAAGATGAGTTAAAGGTTAATAAAGGTTTGATATTTCGATTTTCATTCTTATTTTTCAGACTCAGGAGCGAGTTGCATTTATAAAAACTTACACTTTTTTTCTCTACAACAGGCTTTCATCCTAGCATAAACATCATGGCACCAAAGAAAGGCACCTAATAAAAGTGAAGAAGCAGGTGAAAGATCAAATACAGAGGGAGATGTTATATCTGATACTACACTGCATGCTATTGATTCGATCAAATCCTGGAGGCAAAATTTTGAAATCTTAGACTATGAAATTAAGAATTTCCCGATGATTCCGAGAACAAAATCCGGGACATAGCAGAGTCTGAGCTTCATAAGATAGCCAGACGCCCACGACTCATGCCATACAATGATATGATCAGTTGGGATTTAGAGAAAACTGACGTGCAGACGAAGAGTATTTTAAATAGCCAAGGGGTCGTCGTCGGCTCGTTTAGACAAGAGCATATTCAAGTAATGTATAATCTGTCTCCAAATCCTAAATACATTTATAATGTAGAATTCGTAAGTGAATTTCAAAGAAAAGAATGCACAGAGTCAGATCAAACATATCCTGGTATAATCAAAGACTGGTGGGGACATCCAGCAAAATTTAGGGATGATACCCATGGAAATTATGCCACGACTCCATTAAATGAGTACATGGTTTATGTAGCTCTGATGCTATGTAGAATTTTTAGGAATAAAATCCCTACCCATTTCCCTACAACATGGGTGCCGCTTTTACATGAAGTAGCCGAGGGTTACAGTTTCAATTGGAGCAAGATTTTATCAGATAATCTAGCTAAGGAGATTACAGAGTACCAAACGAAAAAATCCAAAGGCCGACCCATATATTTTTACATGTCTGCATACATTATGGATGCTATCTTTTTCGTGACTCCATTCCCCTTGATGAACTGGAGCTGGAACCCAGCCTGTACTGAACCCATTCATGTTTATCACTCTAAGCTATGGGAGGAAAACATTAAAGATTCCTTTTATGAAATCTATCATTTCGTAGTGATACCTGTGCACCAGATGTTGTATGGCTATGAACCCCCTCGTATTTCAGAATCAATCATAGGAAACCTCAAGGTGATTGTTGATTGGTTTATTGAGGAGGGTTTCCCCTATGTCAGGGTTTTCAGATGCTCGATTCCTCCTCACTCACTTCCAAAGTTCTTTCCTGACAGACTAGTGTGCAAGGAGGTGGCCTATCAAATAATAATAGGCGACATTGGAGTAGAACTGAAAACAACTCAAAAGAAGTTCTGGCTAGTCTTCCCTGTATAGGTTGGGAGGTTTTCACTACTTAACTTGGGTCATTCCAAGGTTGAAGTTTCTGCACTAGAAGAGGTTAAATTGCTAGATCTCGAACACAGAAAACACGACCCTTATCAAATTGTGGGAAATCACCTTGCTCATTGCAACATGAAAGCGTACGAACATGAAAAATCCCCCTGCAATGACATGTTCAAAGTAGCCAGAACCTATGAGGAGGTATTAGACAAGGTTCAGACATTATCACCCAACTAGCAGACCAATTTTCTAACCTTCCAGAGACATAGGTGAAGTGGTTTTCCAAAGTTATTGCAGGGAGAATCAACAACCCCTCCTTCAGCACAAGAAATTACTCCCCCAAGTTTCGGATCAGAGGTGTAGGATAAAGAAAATACAGAGAAAAATCCAAAGGAGACTGAAATGTCTTCACAAAAAGCAGAAGCTCCACAGACAAAGAACCCAGGATCCGAAACAGAAAAAGGGTTCTAGACACCTCCCAAGTCCAGTAAATCGATTCCCTCTTCATCATCAAATTTTCATACTGATATTCCCAAAACAACAAGGGAAACAAAATCTACAGAGATGGGTAGTCCCATTAATTCCTTGACTCCTTTACAGTCCACTTTTGGGCTCCCCCAGCTGAAAGTCATATATGCTAGTGACCTTACTCCTATCTCTAGAGAAGAGATACCTCCCTCTGACTACTTTTTAAGTAAAAAGAGGAAGGCTATGTTGAAGTAGGAGATGCATCAGAGAGAAGGTACTATGGTAAATAAACACAGAGTGTTGATAGATGGGCAGAACTTAGAAGAAAAATATTTCACTACAGAGGTAGCGGGCTCTATGGGAGCTTTGGCAACAACCAATATATTCACAGTTGACAATATGAAAACAAGGCTGAAGTAGAATAATCACATGAGCAAATCCAATTAAAAAATACTGAGCAAAATATCAAAGAAAAGATAAACAAAGGGCTAGAACAAGCTAGAGCTGTTGACTAATAGAAAATCCAACTGCTCAAGTATATCTTGGATGAGATGTATAAGAAAATGCAAAATAGTCAAGGGAAGGCAACCCAACAGGAAGAATTAGCAAGAGAATTGCAGGAGAGGTTGAATTCCATTCAGAATCAGGTGATATATTTAAAGGTTCTTCAGGTCCAATCATCAGAAGTGCATACGAAGATAGAAGTAGAGAAACAAATATTGATTTCCAAAGTAGAAGTTATTCATAATTATTTCCAAGAAGTAAGTAAATCCTTTGATAACATTGTTTTGAAGGAAAAAGATACTAAAGCAGGAAGGACTACTTTTCAAAAAGAAGTTGTACTTTTAGGAAACAAAGAGGTATCAAAAACTCCAAAGCTATCTATCACATAGCAGATCATAGGCAATATCATGCTTAAAGTATGGGAGGCCAACATAGCCGAAAACAAGAGAATGGCCAAGGAAATCAAAGATGATTGCGAAGAAATTTTTGATTTTCTAGACAAAGGATCATTAGATATTAGAAGAGACAATTCTGCTAGGCTACTAGGACATATTTATATTATAGAACATCAATTGAATTTCAAAAAGAACTTGAACGAAATTCAGATGGAAATTTCACAACTAAAAGAAATTGATGTTACCCTAACAGACAGGTGGTTGGTGAAGCCAAACTTAAAATTGCAATCAATTAAGTTTGCTGATAAAGGGATTGAAGACCAACTTCTGAAAATTCAGAGAAAGTTTTATCTATTTGAGGCGAAGGATTTTCCATAGCCTCCTATAAATTTTGTACACTTTCTAGAAAAATGTGTTGAATGTCTTGGATCAAAATAAGGCGATACTTCAATAAAACAATGAAGTATCATTTTGAAAACTCATATTAATGAGATGATAGAGAAATAAAAGATGACCATGCAAACGGTTCAAGTTTGCATTTTTTTTGTAACCATTAGCCCCTAGAAGTTAGAAAATCACCAACCATAAAAAATTGGTGACTTTGTATAAATATATTTTCATAAGACCAAGAGAGGGTTTTTTCTAGGTAGATTGTAAGTAAGAAAGTTTATTTTCATTTTCCAGAATTAATATGAACGCAGATTGAAGATTCCAGGTCTTGTCGAGTCTGAGTTATGTGTTCCTCTATTGTTTCATGTTTTTCTTATATATCTTTGATGAATGCTTAACTACAATTTAGTACTACCCCTACTGTGGTGATTAATTATTTTGGTCATCTAATCGTTTACAATTTTTCCTCTGTATCGACTATCAGCAGGTACAAGACCTATGAACGTCTTAGGTTTCAATATCATATGATTCATTAAAGTTTTCCTGACTAATTTCTTCTTCTGTCACAAAGTGAGATTGCTCTTTAATTGATGCCTCACATTGTTCAACAACTCTATGTTTTTCTTTCATTTCATGCATATTTTCTCTTTCAAATTTAACTCAGATACAAGAAACGACCTTTAATTTTGTCATACTATTAATTCAATGTTTTGAAGTTCTTCTTACATATTTCAAAATAGAAATAACAAACCTTGAAAACGAAGAAATTGATCTTTTAAAACTTTATCCCTCATGACTGTACCCGTTACGAGACAACCCAATATAGAGTCCGACCTTTTAGGTCAAACAAGCATTGCTTTAAATTTATTTAACACCATCTTACAGACAACAAACAACCGGTTTGAGTTAGAATGTTCATGGGCACCAATTGAGAGAGTTATTAGCATCCAAGAACATTGGTAATCTCGACAGAGACAATTAAGAAATCAACCATAGCTTATCTTTTTAAAACCAACACTTTATTCCTTAACTCTCTCTTCCTTTTACAGATGCCTTGACAGTATAATTTAGAGCCTTAAAGTATAAACTCAGAAACAACATCTTTTTGGCGCCGTTGCTGGGGAACGAAGAAACAAATCTTTTTCCCTAGGAAGAACGACATTGACACTTTAGTTCTTTGATAGTGAACAAAGATTGAAAACCCTATAAGACTACCTTCATATTTCACTTTTCGAATCCACGATAAATAAACTGGCTTTTAACCGAAAGAACACCAGGAAGAATCCAGACAACAAACAAACTTCACCTGTTCCTGACCCAATTTTTTTTTTTAAATCAAGAAGATACCTTAAACAGATTGCTTCATTGAAAAATAAAATTTATCAACTTGAATTTACACAGTTGAACACTAAGGATCTACTTGAAGGGTCAAATACCCCACCTCTTTGTGGGGAACTATTTGCCGATGGGATTGAAACCCTAGATCCTGGTTTGGTCACACCTGATTTTAAAACTGAGACTTTCTCAATTGTTTCTTTCACCAATAGAGGTAAAATATCCGTCTCACTTCCCGCTTCAATTGACACCTATTCACTTCTCGAAGTTCCTTTTCCTATCTCTCAGAACTCTGATGATTATCCTATATATCTTGACTCGACCCCTGTTGATTCTCCTACATATTCACCCTGTGAGTCTGAAGAGACCAATCCACATTTTCCTAATTCTTCCTTCTCAAGTTTCCTGTCCCTTGATAACCAATCTCTTGAAGCCCTTCTTCCCTATTCAAGCATAATCAAAAGGTTACCACACCTCTTTAAAACTCTTCCTTATAATTCCCAAGTTTCAGCCTCTAAATCATCAATGACTGCAACTGGAGGAGGTGGGGATGGAGGTGGTGCTGGAGGAGGAGGAGTAGGTGGCCAAGTACCACTCCCTCAAATATTTGAAAAAGTGACTGCCAGATATGCTCCTTTGGTCCTCCTAATCCATCTCCATGACTTACCTGAAAACTACATGAAAAATCTGCCGAAATTCACAGGAGAAGGTGATTTAACTGCCGCTGAACACATCAATTTCTTTGACCAATTTGATAACAACCTTGGACTTGAACATGGAGATGTTTACTCGAGACTCTTGGTTCATAATTTTGAAGGACAGGTGAGAACTTGGTTCCGAGGTCTAGCAGCAAGACCTATACGGTCATACGATGAACTCGAAAATGATTTCATTAGACAGTGGGGAGAAAGGAAAGACCATCTCTATTATCTAAATGAATTTGGGGATTTGAGAAATAAAAACTCTGAATCAGTTCTTGAGTTTACCCAAAGGTTTAATAAATTGTATAATAAAATTCCATCTAAGGTCAAACCTTCCCAACCTGCAACGATAGTAACTTTCGCTGGAGCTTTTGACCCTAATTTCGCCCTGTTATTGAGGGAGAGGAGATCAGTAGACCTCACTAAAATGCAAGATGATGCTTTAGAAATTGAATCAAACATGATGGCATCAGGAAAGCAAATTGGAAACTGGAAACAAAGAAACCAAAAGGTACAGAGAACAAGGGGGACCCTTTGGATCAGGAAGATATTCAAAAGACAAAATGGATGATATGGCGAGAATAATCAAAGAGCTGTCAAATAAAATCTCAAGAATGGAACTAGATCAAGTAAAGAATGAGCATTTTCCCAGAAAGGATTTCAGAAGAAATCCTAACCCTTAAAATCAACTAAGACAAATTAAGAATGAGGATCAAAAAATCCAAGCCCCCTTTAAAAGAAAAAAATTTATAAGAGGAGAAGACGTGGAAGATTTTGAGGAGTTAGAAAAAGATATAATAATCTTGGTGATGACTGTCTACAACCTTATCTAACGAGACAAGATTATGAAAAATCTTTAAACACATAACATAGATCCGGGAATAACAAGAACAACAGTATTACGAAAGATTCAACCTATCAAGGAATCACAGATGATATAATGGCTGAACTCCACCAGAAGTACAATCTAAGGCCTAGAAACAGGAGTTTCACAACTGCCCTAGTGAAAAAGATCCTGCCGAGGGGCGAAACAGACAAGGCAGTTTCAAAAACCACTCAAAAGCAAACTGTAAAAACTAAGACCGCTGACACACAGCCTACCAAGGAAAAGTTAGTGGACACACCAGCCGTAAACACACAGAAAGTAGAGGTTCCTATAACTGAAACAAAAACCTCACAACAAAAGAAAGCTGAAAAGAAAGGACTAGAAACCCAAACCATAGATATCGACAAACAATAGGAAGTTTTAATCTGGAAAATGAAATCAATAAAATAAAAATCCCTACACCTCTTGTCGAACTGGAAAAAAACCCAATATACAGAAAACAAATTGCTAAAATAATTAGTTTTTCAGAAAATGAAAGTCAGGCCAATGTTATAAATCTAGAAGATGACAAGCCTAACATAATTTTCGGCACACATTTTGAAGGTGCCAGAGACACCGTTGCCCCTTTCTATATCACGTTGACTATGTACGATCACCTGCTCCATAATTGCATGTTAGATTCTGGAGCCTCTCACAATGTAATGCCTAATGCCATTATGGATAGACTTGGTCTTGAAGTCACTAGACCTTACGGAGATTTATATTCATTTGGTTCAAGAAAAGTTAAGTGTATAGGTATGATAAAAGGCATATTTGTTAATCTTGCACAAATACCTGCGAAAAGTGTTCTAATGGATGTGGTTGTCGCTGATATACCCCCGAAGTATGGCATGCTCTTGTCCAGGTCTTGGGGCGCCAAACTTGGAGGATCCCTCCAACTAGACATGACGTATGCCACGATTCCAGTTTTTGGAGGACAGTTCACGTGCTTGTATAGAGAAACCAGGTTGGCATTTATGGTAAGTGACCCACTTAACCCAAATAACTATCCTGTTTATATTGATGATCAAGATTTAGGCAATTGTATTTTATCTATTGATGATGACATTGATGTATGTATAGAAGAGAGTTGTACAAAAAAGAAAAAAGAAAAAGAACAAATAAAAGAAGATGTATATAGCACTCGTGTTTGGATTTTTTTTTTTGATGGTGCTTCTTGTTATTTTGGAGCAGGGGCTGGTGTGTTTTTTGTGGCACTTGATGACAAGTTCATTACCCCTTTCTCTTATAGGTTACAATGGAACATTGACCACACTAATAATGTATGCGAATATGAAGCCTTAGTGTTAGGATTAGAAGCTACCAAGAGAATGAAAATTAAAAACTTGGAAGTCTTTGGCGATGCAGAGTTAATTGTGAAACAGGTAAATTGTCAGTACCAGGCCAAACACCCAAGGTTAAGGTCTTACAGAAATTGCATTTGGGATTTGATCGAAATTTTTTTCTCCTCTGTCAATATTCATTACATTCCAAGAGCAGAAAATCAACAGGCGGATGCATTAGCCAAAGCAACTTCAACATTCACACCTCCCATTACTTTCAAACTAAAATACCATATACAAATGAGACATAGGCCTTCTATACCGAATAACATACAACATTGACAAGTTTTTGAGGATGATGAACAACTCTGGAAATTTTTAGAAACGATAGACGAGTTTTCCGAAACACATGCCGACCAAGAAAACCAGAATGACCCCATTTGGATCATGCAGAAAGGGGAAGACCCCCAAGAGTTCCAAGATAAAATCTCTAAACACCGTATGATTATTTTGAAAAATAATCAGATCCCCAAGGGCCTGATTCCCTTAGAAAGGTTATTTAATCATGATGGCATCCCTTTGAAGTCCAGTTTATAGCCTCAGCCAGAGGCGGTTGAGGATTGTGATATAGGTACCAAAGAAAATCCTAGGTTGGTGAAATTATCTAGATACCTTTATCCTGAAATAAAAAGTAAGTATGCTGAGTTGCTTAGACAATATAAAGACATTGTTGCTTGGTCTTATGATGAATTGAGAACTTATGACACTACTATAATGGAGCATAAAATTCCTTTGAAACAAGGTGTCAAACCTTTTAGGTAGAAACTCAGACAGATTAACCCTATGTTACTATCGGTGATAGAAAAAGAAGTCAAAAAATTCCTGGATGCCAAAATCATTGTCCCACTGAGATACTCTGAGTGGGTAGCCAATTTAGTCCCAGTAAGAAATAAAAACGGTGAAATTAGATTGTGTGTAGATTATAGAAATTTGAGCCGATCATCACTTAAGGACAATTATCCATTACCTAAGATGCATCATGTTTTAGAAAAAGTAGTTGGAGCTAACAAAATGTCCATGATTGATGGTTTTTCAAGCTACAATCAAATTGTAGTACATCAAGATGATAAAGAAAAAACTACGTTCACTACCCCTTGGGGTACCTTTATGTATGAAACAATGCCTTTTGGTTTAATGAATGTAGGGGAAAATTTCCAAAGAGCTATGGAGATCGCTTTCATGGGCGAAAGAGATAAGTTTGTTGTTATCTATCTAGATGACCTGACTGTTTTTTCTAAATCTAATGCAAAACATCTAACATACCTCAAACAAACTTTCGAGAAATGTCGCAAATTTGGTTTGTCACTAAATCCCAAGAAATCCCATTTCACAATGCAAGAAGGTAAACTCTTGGGTCATATAGTGTCTAGAGACTGAATCAAAATCGATCCCAAAAGGGTTGAGGTGATAGATACTATAAATATTCCTAGAAATGTAAAAGAAATTCAGTCTTTTTTAGGAAAAATAAATTTCTCGAGGAGATTCATCCCTAGCTTTGCCGAAATCGTAAAACTGATTATAGATATGCTTAAGAAGAACAATGAGGTGAAGTGGACAAATGAAGCCAAAGCATCATTTCAACGTATCAAAAGATTAATAAGTGAAGCACTAGTCCTGACAAGCCCAGATTACATAAAGGAGTTTCTGATTTTTTCTTTTGCCTCTGAACACACTATCTCAGCTGTATTGTTACAGAAAAATGAGGAAGGTTTTGAGCGACCTATTGCATTTTTTAGCAAAAGTATTAGAGAAGCTGAGTTGAAATATGACATATTGGAAAAACAAGCTTATGCAATGGTGAAATCTCTCAAGGCTTTCAGAACTTACGTATTGCACTCAAAGAACATTGCTTACGTGCCTTCAAGTTCTGTAAAGGATATACTGGTTCAGTTGGATAGTGAAAGAAGGAGAGGCAAATGGTTAGCTAAAATTCAGGAGTTTGACCTGGAAGTCAAACCAACTAAACTTATTAAAGGTCAGGGCTTGGCCAAATTGCTAGCCGAATCAAATTTGAAAGCACTTGGAATAAATCAACTACAAGAGAATGAGGGATTTTTAGAGATAGATGAGCTTGATGTCATTGCACCCACAAATGATATTCAAGACAAGTTCTCTTCTTCAGTTTGGTATCATGATATTGTTTCTTATTTACCGACCCTTCAATGTCCCAGTGAGCTAGCCCCATCTAAGGCTAGGACACTGAAGTTACATGCTGTAAAATATTGTATTATAGACGATAAATTATATTGGAAAGATCCCCTGGGTTTCCGACTGAGCTACTTAGTTGAGACTGAAACAGAAAAGGTTATAAAAGAATTCCACGTGGGAGTGTGCGAAGGACACCATGCTTGGCGAGAAACGGCTTATAAAATCTTAAGAGCCGAGTATTACTGGCCCAAATTATTCACAGAGGTAAACACTAAAGTCCGAACTTGCATTCCTTTCCAGTTGTTTACAGACAAGCAGAAAGTTCCAGCTTTACCTTTAGTTCCAGTTAAAACCGAAGCTCCATTTCAACAATGGCGTCTTGATTTCATTGGAGAGATTCACCCACACTCCAGTGCTCAACACAAGTGGATTCTAACTGATACAAACTATTTCACTAAATGGGTGGAAGCTATTCCCACAAGAAATGCAACTGACTCGGTAGTAATCAATTTTCTAGAGGAAAACATTCTATTTAGATTTGGCTGTCCTCGAAAGATAGTCACTGATAATGTGCAAGCTTTTAAGTCCATGGCCATGATAAGATTTTGCCAAAAATATAATATCGTGTTAGGAAACTCCATGGCTTACTATCCGCAGGGTAATGTTCTAACTGAGTCGTCTAATAAAAGTATGATTACTATAATTAAAAAGGTTTTGACTGAAAACAAGAAAGCATGGCATGTCCATTTAAAATATGCTTTATGGGATAACAGGATAGGTACCAAAAGATCAATTGGGATGTCTCCATTTAATATGGTATATGGTACTGACGTGATTTTACCAATAAATCTTGCACTTCCAATAATGAAACTCTGGCAAGATTCAAATGAAGAGCCCAACGATGTTACTAGGAGGATAAATCAATAATTGAAGTTCAACAAAATAGGGCCGAAGTAGATGAAAGGTTGCAGAGGTATCAAGATAATATGAAAGCCTTATTCGATAAAAAATCTAAAGATAGAGAATTCATCCCTGGCGATCTGGTCCTAAAATGGGAAGCCAAGAAAGAAGACGCTGGTAAACATGGTAAGTTTGATCCGATCTGGTCCGACCCGTGTAAGATTTCAACTTCTGAGGGAAAAAATGTTTTTTTATTAGAAAATCTCGATGGAAACATTCTTAACACCCCTATCAATGGGCGATACCTTAAACACTTCATGCAATAATGTGTTTCCGAACTCTCATTGTACATACTGGTTTGTTTTCATTCTTTCTTTATAGTTACATTTCCTTCGGTAAGTTTCTATTTTGGCTCTAGATTATATAAAAAAAAAATAAAAATAAAAAAAAAATAAAAAATTCTGATTTTTAAGATTTCCTGACAATTATGATGTTATCTTATTCACAGGAAAGTTTCTGACGAACCAAGAGACTAGATATGTTAAAAAGGTGACATGCACGGATATTCATGTAAAATACCTTCCCAAAAAAAAAAGGTAATAAACAAACAATCTTTTTGGCCGGCAATACAAAGAGCTACCAAGGTATGAAATTTTGTTCTGAAAATTCAGGTTAGAATGTCCTAAGAGATACAAATGAGTAAATCAGTAATTCCATTGTTTCTAATATTACCACTGAAATTTTCAAACAAAGAAATTAAAAGGGGGCTTAAGGAAATGTTATAAAAGTTAACTAAGAAAAACATTAAGAACAGTGATATGTGCAACCGAATATCTGAAGCCCTTACCTTTCCCTTAACCGCGATAAATCTTTCTTTTTGTCTGATCCTCGATGTTTTCCTGTAAGTATTTTGACAAAATAAAGGGCTCACCATAGCTATGGAAACTCACAAACAAATCTTCAAAACGAGAATAGGTAAAGTTTACAGTTCTCCCAACTTTAGCTGAACCGAAAGTATGTCTGGGCTCATCCTAACTTCGTTAGTCATTCTAATAGGAATAAGATGATTGTTTTCACTCAAGGAAAGTCCCTGAAAGATATAATTAAGAATTCCCCCAAGAATTTCCCTAAAGCCAATGATCTTTGAAGGCCAGAAAAAAGACTAGCCTAGAGCTATGAAAGTGAGTTGATAGACCTCTGTTGTTAAATTTAAAAAAGAAAAAGAAAAAAAGAAGATATTTTCCCAAGAATATTACATACTGATTGATTTCCCCCACTTCATATTAAAAAGCATATACAAACAGATGGTGAAAGGAAATTTATTATTGATTTCCCCCATCTAGTCCAAAGAGATGAAGATAGGAAATTCATAATATTGATTGCCCTCATCTCAGCATTTAAATGCTAGAAAACAATGAAGTGGTGAAAGGAAATTCAATGTGGGAAGTCTGATAACACCGGGGTATTGAATAGGCTCGCTGGCAGTGAAGCAATATCTATATATTTGATAAGGTTGTTATACATGAATTACAAGAGGCTCTGGTAAATTTTCTTCTTTCAGCTGGATTTACATTATAAGCTTATGGGATCCCCTAATTTGACATATTGGAATTACTTTACCTTGATGTGAACATGATCAAATGAAACCTGGTAGAATGGTTAATTTTGTTCTGATTATCTTACACAATACTGAGGTCAGTTTTAGAAAAGGAAATCTATGGTGAACCTAACTCGAGATCATCGGATGTTTTAGTTATGAAGAGTTTTCAAAGTTAATGTTAGGGTCCTAAAATCCTGTGTTGAGTTTTCTCTTAATACTTTTCACAGAGTTGAACTATTGACTCCATTTACCCAATGAAGGAACTTGGTCTACATGTTCTTCTCGTCCCACAAGGAAAGGAGATCCCTAGATGGAGCCTATATTGAAACGAAGTTTAATTTTTCCTCTATAAACCTAAAATTCCATTATTTTCTAGTTATGGAGCCGCCCCTAGTTCTAAAAAGGAGTCAAAAGTCTTTCGAAACTTTCGGGTTTTGGGGTTCGGCTATCCATGAAGTATGATTGTCAATTAACAACTCCAGAGTCCCGGTACCGAAGTCCCAAAAAGGCTTTAATTTGAAAGAAATAATTAAAAAATAAAAACGATTAATAGCTTCCTAAGCTTTTCAATTGCTCCTTTTTGACCATCACAACTTAAAAAGTGTTATAAAATCCCGATGCGCTTTTACACAAAGTATCTTCTAATCGTGATTAATTAAATTCTTAAAAATAATTAACAAATCATTAATCAGTTGCGATTCGGGATTCCTTGTATCAAAATGATATCAAAATCTCGACCCTCGAACCCCCGATTCCTGAATTCCTGTAAAGTAAAAACTTATCCCTAATCTCGATTAATTAAAAGATTAATACAAGTGGTTAATGCCTTAATTAATCCCATCACAATTTTGTGATTTAGGGTTTGTTTGTGTCATACCTCTTGGGGATACGATACTTGAAACTTCGAAATGCAAAATCATGAAAGTATTAAAAGCCTAAACTTAATTAACTTAATTTTAAACAGGATTAATGATGTTTAAACAACTTTTCACGTTTCATTATTTGGGAATTGTTGAAAACATTCCTTTCGAAGCTCCAGTTTTGAATCGTCGATATACGACAGTATCTATAACGGAAAAAGGGAGATATTTTTAACACAATTGCATATCTCCAGGCATATCGTCCCCATTAAAACATTAAATTTTTATCGCCTATATCAATACGCTCATTGTAAGACGAGTTAAAGGTTAATAAAGGTTTGATATTTCGAATTTCATTGTTATTTTTCAGACTCAGGAGCAAGTTGAATTCAACAAAACTTATGCATTTTTTCTTTGCAACAGGATTTCGTCCTAGCACAAACATCATGGCACCTAGAAAGGCACCTAAGAAAAGTGAAGAAGTAGGTGAAAGTTCAAATATGGAGGGAGATGTTATATCTGATACTACACCGCATGCTATTGATTCGATCAAATCTTGGAGGAAAATTTTTGAAACCTTAGACTATGAAATTAAGAATTTCCCCGATGATTCCGAGAACAAACTCCGGGACATAACAGAGTTTGAGCTTCACAATATAGCCACATGCCCACGACTCATGCCATATAATGATATGATCAGTTGGGCTTTAGAGAAAATCGACGTGCAGATGAGGAATATTTTAAACCAAGGAGTCGTCGTCGACTCATTTAGACCGGAGCATATCCAAGTAATATATAAACTGTCTCCAAATCCTAAATACATTTATAATGCAGAATTCATAAGTGAATTTCAAAGAAAAGAATGAACAGAGTCAGATCAAACATATCCTGGTATAATCAAAGACTGGTGGGGAATTCTAGCAAAATTTAGGGCTGATACCCATGGCAATTATGCCATAGCTCCATTAAATGAGTACATGGTTTATGTATCTCTGATGCTATGTAGAATTTTCAGGAAGAAAAGCCCTACCCATTTCCCTACAGCACGGGTGTCTCTTTTACATGAAGTAGAAGAGAGTTACAATTTCAATTGGAGTAAGATTTTATCATATAATCTAGCTAAGGAGATTACAGAGTACCAAATGAAAAAATCCAAAGGCCGACCCATAGCTTTTTACATGTCTGCATATGTTATGGATGCTATCTGTTTCGTGACTCCATTACCCTTGATGAATTGGAGCTGGAACCCAACCTGTACTAAACCCATTCATGTTTATCACTCTAATCCGTGGGAGGAAAATGTTAAAGATTCCTTTTACGGAATCTATCATTTCATAGTGATACCTATGCACCAGATGTTGTATGGCTGTGCACCCACTCGTATTTCAGAATCAATCATAGGAAACCTCAGGGCGATTGTCGATTGGTTTATTAAGGAGGGTTTATCCTATGTTATGGTTTTTGGATGCTCGATTCCTCTTCACGCACTTCCAAAGTTCCTTCCTGACAAACTGGTGTGCAGGGAGGTGGCCTATCAAATAATAACAGGTGACATCGAGTTAGAACTGAAAACAACTCAGAAGAAGTTCTGGCCAGTCTTCCCTGTACAGGTTGGGAATCTTTCACTACTTAACTTGGGTCATTCCAAGGTTGAAGCTGCTGCACTAGAAGAGGTTAAATTGCTAGATATCAAACACATAAAACACGACCCTTATCAAATTGTGGGAAATCACCTTGCTCACTGCAACATGAAAGCATACGAACATGAAAAATCCCCCTGCGATGACATGTTAAAAGGATCCATAACCTATGAGGAGGTATTAGACAAGGTTCAAACATTATCACTTGAATTACAAACCTATTTTCTAACCTTCCAGAGACATAGGAGAAGTGGTTTTCCAAAGGTACTGCAAGGAGAATCGACAACACCTCCTCTAGCACAAGAAAGTACTCCCCCAGGTTTCAGATCAGAGGTGTAGGATAAATAAAATACAGAGAAAAATACAAAGGAGACTGAAACGTCTTCGCAAAAAGTAGAAATTCCACAAACAAAGAACCCAAGATCTGAAATAGAAAAAGGGTCTGAGAGTCTAGTAAATCGATTCCCCCTTCATTATCATCTTTTCATACTAGTATTCCCAAAACAATAGGGGAAACAAAATATATAGAGCTGGGTAGTCCCATTGCTTCCTTGACTCCTTTACAGTCCACTTTTGGGCTCCCCTAGCTGGAAGTCATATATGCTAGTGATCTTACTCCTATCTCTAGAGAAGAGATACCTCCCTCTGATTACTTTTTCAGTAAAAAGAGGAAGGTTGTGTTGAAGCAAGAGATGCATTAGAGAGAAGGTACTATGGTAAAGAAACACAGAGTGTTGATAGATGGGCAAAACTTAGAAGAAGAAGATTTCACTATAGAGGTAGCGGGCTCTATGGGAGCTTTGGCAACAACCAATCAATTCACAGTTGACAATATGAAAACAAGGCTGAAGAAGAATAATCACATGATAGCCCAGTTGCAAAGCCAATTAAAAAATACTGAGAAAAATATCAGAGAAGAGATAAACAAAGGTCTAGAACAAGCTAGAGCTGTTGACAAACAGGAAATCCAACTGCTCAAGTCTAGCTTGGATGAGATGTATAAGAAAATGAAAAACAATCAAGGGCAGGCAACCCAACGGGAAGAATTAGCGAGAGAATTGCAGGAGAGGTTGAATTCCATTCAGAATTAGGTGATATATTTAAAGGTTCTTCAGGTCCAGTCATTGGAAGTGCATATAAAGATAGAAGCAGAGCAACAAAGATTGATTTCCAAAGTAGAAGTTATTCAAAATTATTTCCAAGAAGTAAGAAAATCCTTTGATAACATTGTTTTGAAAGAAAAAGATACTAAAGCAGCAAGGGCTACTTTTCAAAATGTAGTTGTACTTTCAGGAAACAAAGAGGTATCAAAAACTCCAAAGCTATCTGTCACATAGCAGATCAGAGGCGATATCATGCATAAAGTATGGGAGGCCAACATAGCTGAAAACAAGAGAATGGCCAAGGAAATCAAAGATGATTGCGAAGAAATCATTGATTTTCTAGACAAAGGATCATTAGATATTGGAAGAGACAATTGTACTGGGCTACTAGGACAGATTAATATTATAAGACATCAATTTAATTTTAAAGAGAACTTGAACAAAATTCAGATGGAAATTTCACAACTAAAATAAATTGATGTTACCCTAATAGACAGGTGGTTGGTGAAGCCAAAATTAAAATTGCAATCAATTAAGTTTGATGATAAAGGGATTGAAGACCGGCTTCCAAAAATTCAGAAAAAGTTTTATCTATTCAAGGCAAAGGATTTTCTAGAGCCTCCTAGAACTTTTGTAGACTTTCTAGAAAAATGTGTTGAATGTCTCGGATCAAAAGAAGGAGATACTTCAATAAAACAATGAAGTATCATTTTGAAATCTCATATTATCAAGATGATAGAGAAATAAAAGATGACCACACAAATGGTTCAAGTTTGCATTTTTTTTGTAACTGTTAGCCCTTAGAAGTTAGAAAATCACCAACTGTAAAAAAATGGTGACTTTCTATAAATATATTTTCGTAAAACTAAGAGAGGGATTTTTCTGGGCGAATTGTAAGCAAGAAAGTTTATTTTCATTTGCCAAAATTAATACGAATGCAGATTGAAGATTCCATATCTTGTCGAGTATGAGTTATGTGCTCCTCTATTGTTTCATGTTTTTTTTTTT
>JZKD02S0474482.1:9969-31894 GCA_000966675.3 Picea glauca
TACATATTCTTAAGAAAAACATAAATTATTCAATGGCTCATACACATAGTACATAGAGATTTACACTCAAAATCCTTGACCGGGATACAACCAATCTTCCTTGGTGTCGCATCTCTCAACTCTTCATTTTATTAATTTCACCATTCAAAATACAATATATACAATATTTCAGGTATTTTGCAACTACCAACACCCTAATCGCTTAATCCAAGATCAATTTAGTAAACTGCTAAAAATGGCAAAAAATGTCCCCCGAAAAAAATTCAGGGTGCTTCACTGGAGCCGAACGCTCTGTGTAACCAGGGGGGGATCCTGGCCCCCCTTGGGAAACACCCAACGTGCATGCCCATAAAGAGAGACAGGTGATGGGATCATCAGATGCAATCGTCAAATACAATGCATCCTCCCACACACATTCAAAGAATGTAACAACTACTCAACATTCTCCCACTTGTTGTTTTCTTTGCATACAAGGGGTCATAGGATTACATAGTAAAAAATATAGGGTAGTAATGCCCATTTTTTCTCTACACAAGGATAACTTCTCAGTTCTCACAGACTTTGTTAATGAATCTACAACATTCTTCAAAGTGTCAACCTTCTCCGGCAACACCTTCTTGTCTTCAACCATGTCTCTCACAAAGTGATACCGAACATCAATATGCTTTGTATTTGAATGATAAGGTAGGTTCTTTGCCAATAATATTGCACTCTGAATGTTTCAATCTAATCTTACTGCTTGTTGTACCAACCTAATACCTGAATACAATATATGTAACCATATTTCTTCCTTTCTTTCATGTGTGGTTGCCATGTATTCAACTTTTGTAGTTGAGAGTGCCACTACAACCTGTCTTTTGCTCATCCAACTGATTGTTCCCCCAAATAGGTTAAACACATAGCCACTTTTAAATATTCTATGATCCATATCTCCAGCCTAGTGTGCATCAACAAACCCATGTATGTTCAACACTCTGTCCAATCTTGGTCTTCCTTGGTAAAACAATCCATAACTAGAAGTGCCATGTAAATACCCGAAAACCTTATTTACTATTGTCTAATGATCCTTCCCTAGTTCTGACATATACCTGCTCAAAGCTCCCACTTCATGTGTAATGTCTAGTATAGTACATACCATTGCATACATCAAGCTTCCAATTGCACTAGCATATGGAACATGGGACATGTCCTCTTCCTCTTCCTGTGTATTGGGACACTGATCTGCAAATAACTTTACAACTATAGGAATAGGAAACTTGGTTGGTTTACTTTCATGCATATTAACCTCTGTAATATCGTCTCAACATATTTTATGTGATTCAACCATAGTTTCTTGTTTGCACGATATCTTTTAATCTCCATTCCCATAATGAAGTTAGCGTCACAAAGATCCTTCATGTCAAATTTGGAGGATAGTTTTGATTTCACCTCCTTAATATCATCCATGTTATTTCCTACCAACAACATTTCATCAGAATACAACACTACATAAACGAAGTGATTACCAACCTACTTGGAATATAAATAGTGATCAACCATGCTTCTCACAAATCCCATTCCAAGGTTGTATGTGTCAAACTTTTGGTACCACATCCTAGGTGATTGCTTAAGACCATATAGTGACTTCTTTAGCTTGTAGACCAACTCTTTCTTTCCCTTCACTACTAATCCTTCTGGCTGCTTCATGTAGATTTATTATTCCAGACATTCATGTAGGAATGTTGTCTTCACATCCATATTTTCTACTTCAAAATCAAAAGTAGCAACAACAAATAAAATAAATCTAATAGAAGTTAACTTGAAAACAAGAGAAAAAGTTTCACCAAAGTCAATTCCCTCTACCTAGTGTTATCACTGAAATTTAGTCTGCAAATGGTTACAAGAATGCAACATCTCCAAACACCTATTAGTTCACCTATAGCCCCAAAAATGCATTTCCAAAAGGCACAAACTATACAACTGGTGAAAAAATTGACATGCGTTGAAACACTAAAGGAAGCACGGGCACATGCATAGGCCAAAGAAGCCAGAAGAGCGCACATGCACCCGATGCACGACTATGCATGAGAATAGCCACACACTCCTGTGAATGACACATTTATGGTTCTTGTCGACCCATCACCCACTTATGGACCAACTCCCAATTTGATTTGACCCTCAAATCCGAGCTGAATCCGAATGGGGGGCTGGTCAAAGACCTAAGGGTTCCCTAAAGAGCCCCTTGTTCACACTAAAGACTGGTTGGATATTGCCTCAAGGAATTTATATAAAAGGAGGCCATGGGTGCACTAATAATTCAAGAATCTCATTGTATTGTTATGATGCCTCTATTCTCCTACAAGAAACGTCTTTTCTTCTTGGAGCATACTAGCATCATCTCATTAATCTATTCACCTCACCTCTTGAGGGAATAAGCTTTGATTTCTTCACCATTTGATTTCTAGTTTACCATTTGTAAGAAGAGCTCTCACATAGGGGACTCGAGAGCCCTCCCAAGGAGGAAGAGGGGATCCATAAGTCCCCCTTTCTCCGCGGTGTTTTCCCACTAATATACTTTTCCATTGGTGGCATGATTATTGGTCATTTGTTTGATTGATTTTGGTTCTAATTTCCTCATGCATTTTAGTTTTATTTCTTTAGTTATTTCCTTAGTTGTTTCTAGCTTAGTTGTTTGTTTATTTCATGTGATTGAATCATTTGGTTCATACACTAACCTCTGTCCTATCTAGCAAGCCCAACTAGACTTTCAAATGCCCTTCTTTTCCTCATTCGAGTGACGAAAATGACACAACAGATTGATGACCATAATGGGGAGAAGATATCAATTTCCTCCCTATTTGGGTTGTTTGAGCACTTCTTTTTGACCCATTTTTCTTGCAGGGATCATAACCGGCCTAGCCTTACTTGCAAAGAGATGATTTTGGAGTTGGATGAGGATAATTCCACTTAAATTCTCACCCCCCCAACGTGTATCAGAACGTGCGCGGGTTTTCCATCCCACAGATGCACATTTCGAGAATTGTGCACCAAAAGCACTTTGTTTCTCTTTGCACAGTGCGCCAACAGGTCCTCGGTTCTCTGCGCATTGTGTGCCCACTGTGCCTCTATCTGAACTGTAACCCACAGATCTATCCAAAATCTTGAAATTGTAAGAGTTTTTGTGATGTTTTGAAGGCCCCTAGCCTTCAAAATCTTGCTTTTATGCAATTTGTAAATGCACCACACTTAGATTCCCTCTCCACATGAAGGGTTGGTCAAAACATAGACACTTAGGGGGTTAAAAAGAACCATATTTCTCCTCTTTTGCTTTGAGTTGCCACATGGATGGCTTGTTTTGATTGTAAAAGTTAAGTTGGGATCCTTTACTATCACATATATAAAAACTTGCATCGGGACCAGAAATCAAACTTCAATCATTGAGTATGCTCTTCTCTCGCACCATAGAGCGATCTTGAGAATCATAAAAGCGATTGAGAGAAGATTTCATCTCCCTTAAAAACAAAATATTTAAGAGAGGACAAAGCCCCCCTAGGGTAGGGATGATTTTAGGGGATAAATTTCGCTCAGGGGCTAATTTTCCATGGTTTTTCCAAAAATGTGATTCGCTCTTTTAAAAATGATTCGCCCAAATTCTATAGGATAAAATTATTTTACCTTAAAAATCGCCAAAATTTTATAAAAACTATATAAAATACTTAGAAATTTGAATATTTTTACAAAACATCGCCAATCATTTATAGTTAGCATTTGAAGGATCAGTAAGATTCACCATGGTTTCTAAATTTTAAAATAAATTTCCATCCTTAAAATCATCCCTGCCCTAGGGATCCTCTTAGTTTCTTTTTCAAAACATCATAAATTTGTAAGGGCCCATACATGCCCACATGTTGCAAAGATAGGATAGTTTTTGAGGTTACTTTCTTAGTTTACATCACTAGGGGAGTTTAAAGATTTTAGTAACGGGCCCATACATGCCCACATGCTTGCAATCTAGGATAGTTTTTTGAATCTTTCTTAGATTAAATCACATTAGGGAGTTTAAAGGATTGGTAAGGACCCATATGTCCACATGATAGTTCTTTAGGGACTTTAAAATTACACAAGGTTGTACCAATGGCATCTAGTAACATAGGTAATCAAGATTTGTAAGGACCACAGGAAGTCCACATGTTGCAAGGTGACACCTAACTTATTAAACATTTGGCACATTTGTTCACTTGCCCACACACAAAGTCACTCTTCACTCACATAATTTCATCTTGAATTATGGAGGTTGAAGAAGGTCTCCTCCAAAGGGATTCTGAAACTTCCCATGATTTCTTGAAGAAATTATCCACACCCACTTAATATCAAACGAGGTTGGTTCACACCCCTAATTTCTCAAACAACCACATCTAAAGTTTTTCTAAAAAATCACTAAGTTTTCCTCCACAGGAGGTGCCAAAGAAATTTTTTAGTCTAGGTAGGATCTCGGGGATAAGAATCCAAATAACTCCCCGTTATCTGTTTTTTACATCTTCAAACATTAGAAGTTGACAAATAAAGAACTTTTTAAACCCTCCAAGTCAAGTGTTCCTAACACCATAAGGCAGGGAGATACCCGTGAAGGGTCAAAGGTTGAGGTCCAGTTGTTCTGTGCATCCCCCCTTGATCCACATGGATATCGGTGGCCACCGACCTTTTCCAACTGGCTCAAAGCAACTTTCTGGCAATTTTGGCAATTTACTATTTTTAGCAGGTTTCAACTTACAGGGCCATTTTGAGGGCCTAAATGAAGGTTTTTCGGGATCAAGATTCTCAATGATAGCCTACAATATTATTGAGGCCCAAAAATGAATCTCCTCGACGATACCTTTCCAACGGGTTATCATGAGCCTAAAACAAAGATCGTATGCAAATGTTACGACCCCAGGAAGTTGATGCACTAACTTGTGCAAATGGGGCCCACATGACTTTTGATGCTTCATCTCCTAGGGTTAGGTTTTTGGATGTATAGGGATTTTGGAATTCTTGTTTATTGTAAAAATTCCTTCAGAGCCTCATTGTAATCATCTTCTTGCAAATGTGAGTAGCCATCACATCTCTTCTCAGAGATAAGTTGCCACCATTCTAGCGAGTCTTTCACTCTGTATTTTTACAGTCTCTGTACATTTATTTTATTAATAGAAATCGTGTATTACTGTATATCTGTGTTTATGGTTGCATATCTAATACATTTATGTTATATTATTGAATATCTGTGATATCTCTGTGCATTTCTTTATTATATCTCGGCTCTCATTTCGTGCCGAAAATAATCTGGATCAGTGGTATCAGAGCAGGCTGCTCTTGATCATTTTTCAGTGCATGTCCCCGATGAGGTCCAAGTATAGAAAGTTGGGTCTCGAGCTTGTCTCTCTTGAATACAATCGCTCTCGCACACCCAAGAAACCCTCAATGGAGAAATAAAAGAAAAATGATGGAGCAAACGATCCTATCAGTCTGTTGCTTGAGCAAGCTCTCACGCGACAGAGGGACGAAATGATGGATATTTTTTCTCACATCCTTCAATGCCTGCTGATAGCAACAGGTGCATCTTCATCAGGTGACCACTTTGGAGGAACCTCTCCTTTCAAGGTACAAGTTAATTTTGATATTCCTGTATTTGAAGGATAGATAGATGCATAATCCCTAGACAAATGGTTAAATTTGCTAGAAGGTTATTTCTCTGTTCACAATTTTTTCGACAAAGAAAATATCACCTTCACACGCCTTAAATCTCTCCCCCATGTCAAAAATTGGTGGGAAACTTATTGGGAGCAAAGTTCCATAGAGGAGTCTGAAATATATGGGACCGATCCCACTTGTGATTTTTTTGTGGATGTGGTAAAGGAACAATATTACCCTGTTGACAACTATGAGGACCAGTACATGAGATGGACCACACTGCGGCAAGAGAGGGGCCAAGTAGTTCTGGAGTTCACCAATACCTTCCATACCTTGCACACCAAGCTGGGTATCAAAGACTCCAAATGACATTTTGTTCTGAAATACCGTGGGGCTCTACACAGATACATCCAAACTGAAATGGATTTTCTGGACATCTCATCACTCGGTGCTTCCTATCGATATGTTGTTAAAATCAAGCAGAAAGTTAAGCACCAGAACAAATAGGAGTTCGGGTATGCAAATCCGCAACAACCAAAGTATGACAAAGACAACCCTAACAAACAGTCTCCCAAAAACCAGTCCAAGACACAGGAAAAGAAGGGTCACAGAAAGACAAAGAAGGACACCAGAAAATGGTGTGATTTCCACAAAAGCCCCTGACACAACACCGATGAATGTCGCTCAAAATATTCATTAGTGGCCGAGATCAAAGATAAGGAGCCAAACCCTGATTCAGAATCTGATTCTGAAAATGATGGTAAAGGACAGATCATTGATGCAGACCCCACTGCTATTGTCGCTACCGCAACAATTCAACCAGAAGAACCAACAAATCCTGAAGAGGGGGAGTGTCGATTTTATTCACAGATGTGGGTGAAGGGGACCCTGCTGCATTTTATTGTTGATAGCGGAAGCCGAAAGAACCTCATCTTAGCAGAGGTTGTCAAATAGTTGGGATTGTCGACAACACCACACCAACAACCATACAACATCGGGTGGCTTCGCCAAGGATGAGATCTTTCTGTCAACCAGCAGTGTTGATTTCCATATGGCATCCAACCCTTCAAGGATGAGGTATTATGTGATGTTGCCCCACTGGATGTCTGTGATGTTCTCTTGGGATAGCCATATATGTGGAAGTGCCATGCTATTTATGAGTCTCGACCTTGTAGTGTCATTGTCACTTTGGGGGGTCATCTTTACAGAATACCAGAGGTAGTTCCCACTACTATTCCACCTAAAAAGTGCCACAAAGTAGTATCTCATACTGCAAAATTTAGCTTCTTCACAATCTGTTCAAAAGGAGAATAGAAGGACACAACGACCACTACAGCCTTGCCCTAAGCACCTTATATCCCATAGAAGTAGGTCGACAAGGCAGCAAAAAAATGAAAAGATTCCTTATGAACACCATCCTCTCATGTATCTCGACTTGTTGAACACACTCAACCTCAACAGGTTCATGACAAGCTTCCACAAACTGAGCAGCGCGATGTCTCCAGCAAGGCAAGCAACTCACCAAGATGCAGATTCAACAAACGCTTTTCCCTCTTCCCCGGGAACTCAACACAATGGATATCATTGCTTCCTAAGGAGGGAGGATTTATCTAGATGGATATTGGTGGCCATCCACCTTTTCCAACTAGCTCAAAATAGTTTTCTGGCAATTTACTATTTTTAGCAAGTTTTAACTTCTGAGGCAATTTTGAGGGCCTAAATGAAGGTTTTTCAGGATTGAGCTTCTCAATAATATCCTACTACATTATTAAGGCCCAAAAATGAATCTCCTCGACGATACCTTTCCAACAAGCTATCATGTGCCTAAAACGAAGATCGTATGCAAAAGTTACGACCCTGGGAAGTTGATTCACTAACTTACCCAAACAGGGCCCACATGACTTTTGACGCTTCATATCCTAGGGTTAGGTTTTTGGATGTCTAGGAATTTTGGCATTCCTGTTTATTGTAAAATTGCCTTTAGAGCCTCATTGTAATCATCTTCTTGCGAATGCGAGTAGCCATCACATCTCTTCTCAGAGATAAGCTGCCACCATTCTAGCGAGTCTTTCACTCTATATTTTTACAGTCTCTGTACATTTCTTTTATTAATAGAAATCTCATATTACTGTATATCTGTGTTTATGGTTGCATCTCTGATACATTTCTGTTATATTATCGAATATCTGCGATATCTCTATGCATTTGTTTATTATATCTCCGTTCTCATTTCGTGCCGAAAATAATCTGGGTCACCCCTTGAGGCACCCAACTCTTGGAAGGGATCCAACTCCTGACCCATTTCTGAGGCCGAAAATCTAAATGTTGCACTTTGACCGAGGTACCTAGTGGTCAAATGTTTAGGACATCTACCCAGGTGGAAATTGTGGGCTGCAATTGCACCTTGATTAGATTTTGTGTGGCTATTGGGAAATATCGCCAGCACTTTCGGGATATGCACCCTCTACCCCTAATTATAACTGATTGTTTCATCCTTCACTAGTTCCTCTTCTGGTGACTTTAGACCCCACTGTTGAGTACTATTGGAAGGTCCAATGGTATTTGAGAGGAAGTATGTTACGTCTTTTTTGGACACGAACATTTGTTTTCTTTTTTCTCCCACGTGGACAAAATCCACCTACCCATATGTCTGCTTCTTTTTCAATTGATTTATGTATGATGCTCATGTGATTACATACAATTGTGAGATATATTGTGAAGGTACAAATTATACAAGTCTCTTGTTCATTTATTGCTCTCATCACCATTTTCACACATTCACTTTTCTAGTCGGACATCATAGGGGACCCACAAAATCCCTGTTGTTCCAGACGCTTACAAAATCTCCCTCCTATCCTAGGAGGAGTGCCTAGTCTCGCCAAATCACCGGATCAACCATCTCACACCCCTGTGAGTGATACTATTTTGGGATCAGCTTTACTTTGTTCCACTTTACTTGGGTCCAATTCCCAAGGCCAACCATCCACTAGCTCTCCTTTACAAGGAAGCAGGGGGAAACCTCTTCTCAAGGGGAAGTACAACCCCACCCAACCCCCCTCAAGGGGAAGTACAACTCCACCCAACCCCCCTCAAGGTTCAGGTACACAACTTGCTCACACCATGGCTAGAAATAATCCTCCACTACCACTCCACATGCCATATTTGGCCTCCCTCAACATAGTTGATTTGAGTAAGCTCACAAATGACCCTATATTGCATGACCCCACATGGCCCGCTATGCTTACCAAAATACCTTTAGACATTCCCAAGTTTGAAGGAAAGGTGGGAGAAGATCCCGCTAGCCATATCATGACCTTCCACTTATGGTGCTCTTCAAACAACATGATGGAAGACTCCATCCGTTTAAGGTTATTTCAATGCACACTTACAGGTCCATCAACCAATTGGTATGTGGATGAAAAATCAGGGTCCCATGTGACTTTTGAATCAATGGCCAAAACATTTTTGACCTTCTTTCAACTACTAGTTCATCATGACAATGGTCTAGAACTGCTCTCTGAGTGTAAACAATCCTCAACCATATACATCATCGACCACATTCATGAATGGCGTCGGCGACGTAGTTTATGCAAAGCATAAACCACCAAATAACAATGCCTCGATTGGTTTCTCAGATCACTCATCTCTATCCTTGCCAAAGATGTGGCCTCCACCTTTCCCCAAATAGAAGAAGAATCCATAAACAAGGCTCAACAGTATGACCTCATTTATGCCCAGTCAGGATACCTATACACAGTACTACCTGACTCCCCGAGACCCGTACCATTCGGCCAGGACAAACCTGGGATGTCTCATGCGGCAGATGGATTGATTGGTACCACAACACACCACAATCCCTACGTCCAACCACCACCTATGTATGGTACACCCCAATATCCACCGATATATGGGGGACCCCCTTATTCCCCTCCCCCCCCCCTATCAGTAGCCATTCCCCGCTTCCCTTCCTCCACCCATGAGTGGACCCTTGCTGGCATCTACAATGTGCTCGAAATCTCAACCAAGTTCTGGTACCCCCTCTACCTCAGCTTATACCCTGGGCACTAGTGACAACACTACGCCTTCTTATGCACCCTATAGATCATTACCACAAAATAATCAGTATTTTCTATTTCCTGGTCCTCCACATCCAATTGTTCCTCCACAAGGAAAACCACACATTGGGGTTAACTTTGTTTAGCCCTCTCCCATTCAATAATTTCAAAATTTTGAACAACTGAATATGGAAAATCTGGCCCATCAGCTGAATAATGCCAAAAATAAAAGAAAAAACTGAAATAATAATAACCAAGGACCAGGGGGAAATAACCCCCAACAAAACCAACCCACTGGGGGCAACCAAAACCAAGGTAACCAAAACCCCCACGGGGGAAATAATAACAAACGCCAAGGGAGGAACACCAACAACAACCTCCAGATAAACTTCCCTTGTGCTCTTTGCGGTGAGCACAGTCATTATACTCACCATTGCCCCCAAATTGTTGACTTTAAATGGATGAAAGATTCCATGAATGAGCCACGTCCTCCAGTGCCGCCTGCCCCTCAGCAGTCTCCACAACAATATTTGCAACAACCACCCCCGAATGTGTTTCAAAACACTATTCCACACCAAGGTGTGATGAATACCCAATAGGAGATGCATCTTTTCCTACCACAAATAGGACAGTACCAACTCCCTGGAAATACGACGGATCACAATATCCTCCTCACTAGCGAAGAAGAAATTCTCCTGCAAACGCGCAATCGTCAATACAACGCGCCCCCTGAAGCTACTCCCACCACTTCAAAAGTAGCTCCAACTACCACTAGACAACCCTTGATAATTCCATGCCCTAACACTGAACCCCCCATTCGTATTCCTCGCATCCCATTACGATGGAATGTCAACAACCCTCAGGCTAGGGTGACACACAATTACAGTCTGGTCGATGATTTGGCACAATCCCCTATCACCATGTCAGTATTGAAGGTTCTCCAAACCTGTCCCACTCAACAAAAAAACTTGCTTTCTTCCTTGGGGCAGTCAACCTTGTTGATACTAGACTCATCACATTTTATCTAGATTGTGGGGAACCTCACCTCTCCGCTTTGGTAGCTTTCCAGATACTAGTTAAAATCCGAAACATCATGGTTCATCGATGTATCATTGATAAAGGTGCATCCACATGCATCATGTCCAAAACTGTATGGAAAAAACTTGGCTCCCCTAAGCTAATACCATCTGCCATTGCTTTGAGAGCTTATGATGGATGACCATCCTCTCCTGAAGGGCTCTTCCAAAATGTCCCCGTTGAACTCGGAGGAAAAACTATCCTTATCGACATTGAGGTTATCGACGCCCTTCTTGATTACAACATCTTGTTTGGGTGTAGCTATATGTACGCTATGAAGGTAGTGGCCTCTTCTGTGTTTTGAACGATGATGTTCCCCCACAATGGGAAAATCATCACCATCGACCAAGTTTCACATTATGAGCCTAACCACTCCTCCAACATCGATAACATCCTACTTGTTGTCTGCACTAGTTCCAAAGAATATCAACTCATGGAGATGGGCCCTATAATTTTCAAAGTCCCATCCTTGCTAGGGGCATACCATGGAGCACCACCGCTCATACATTCCTCATCACAAGTGTGTGTCATATCTTCCAATGGAACTAAAACTGGAGATATCATTCCTCCCACTGAGGCTTCTCCACTCCCTGATGTCCCACTAGTAGAGGAAATCCTACCTTAGGAATCCCTTGAGAACCCTACGACACCACTTATCCCTGATTTCACCCTCCCCTAGGGTCAAATCCCGGTTTTAGAGAAAGTCCCCCAAGCCATTACTCAAATTCCCTTCTTCTACTCCCCATCGGAAGTACAAGCTTTCTAGGTAGCCGCAACGCTCACCCTTCCCAGCATGGTGCTCGCCATTCTGGTATGGTATCTACACCCACTTGCGATGGTTCCTCAACCATCCCTCCCTCCCCAAACAAAGGGAATCCCAATGCAGATTCTAGTACTAACTCCGACCACACCTCCCTCACCCCCACTGGCCAGCACCACCGCGATAGCTGGGGGCAAACGAAAGAAGAAAGAGCCCAGTGCTCCACTTCCTCCTCGATTTCAACCTCCTTGCACACTCTGCAAGAGAGAGGAACACCCCACAAACAAATGTCCCTCTCTCCCTGAGTTACACAATTTGATCCAACTCCCTCGAGAAACCACACCGCTCGTTGCTCCAACAATCACACCTAGTATTCCTACCATGTCCCCCACTACAGGCAGTAAAGGGATGCGAACCAAATTTTCATGTGCCATCTGTTCTGAGTATGGACACTACACTCATCATTGCCCCGCCCTACCTCAATTTTGACAGATGCTAACAACAGTACGCCAAAGTTTTCAACAAGACCCTTCTTCGCCCACGTCATTGGGTACCCACGTCACCAACATCCATTATGTCACAACCTCAATCAACGAACAAATGAGGTGCCCTTTCTCTCTCTATGACTCACTTGATCATTTCACATACCAATGCCCTATGATCATTGAAAACTAACATCGTCAAATGGCCCTTATTCAAAATCCTCCAACCACCTCACTTCCTGTGATGCAAGTGATTCCCCCTATTCCTTCTCCAGATACCGTCCACATCACTTCCCCTAAACCTGAGTCACTTCCCATCCCTCCATGGTTCATGGATAGACTGTCTGAGGATTTTCCCCCAAATCCCCCCAATTCTCCGGTTCATTTCCCTCAGAAAATATTACCCTCGACCACAGTTTACAACCCACAGTGTTTGGACATTTGGTTTATGTCAAGCACGCCATCACATGGTTACAGTCACCAATGTTACTTCCCTGGATCCCCTGTACTCTCACATTTTCCACTGCGACGAAGATATCCTAGAGGAACTAACTACCCCCGATTTCCCATGGAATGTGCTCCATCACCAAGTGCTCTTTATCTCATAGGAAGCCTTTAACTCTCCTAGCCAAGCCTCCATATGTGCAATCGAAACCAAACATTTTATTCTGTTAGGGCACATAGATTGGTTCAATAACCCTATCCCTGCCCCCGATGATTTTGAATAAGGAAACATGGCCAATATTCCCCCCACTGTCAAAATTGACATTTCCATCAAACCGAGAATCATAGAAGAAATCACCATAGGCGCTGCATGCTCCCCTGAGGAACTCACAGCTTACGAAGCTCTCTTTCAGGAGTACCAGGATATTTTTTCCTGGTCATACATGGAGATGCCCAACCTCGATCCTTCTATCATCGAACACTGCATTGACACATGGCTTGATGTGACCCCAGTACGTCAAAAGCAACACCCACATCACCCATCCAAACTCGTGAATACCAAATCTGAGATTGACAAATTATGTGCTTCAGGGTTCATATAGCCCATCACTTACACATCATGAGTCTCCAACCCCGTCCCTATTAACAAAAAACAGGGCATTATTCGCGTCTGCATTGAATTTCACAATCTCAATCATGCTTGTCCCAAAGACAACTTCCCCACACCTTTCATCGACCAAATTATCAATGATTATGGAGGCCACGAGGCTCTGTCCTTCATGGATGGTTTCTCCGGCTACAATCAAATCCAAATCCATCTAGTAGATCAATATAAGACCACATTTACCACCCCATGGGGCACTTTTTCTTATCATGTTATGCCTTTTGGACTCAAATATGCAGGTGCAACATTCCAATGGGCCATGACTTACGTTTTCCATGATCTCGCTCGCATCATTCTCGTTTACTTGGATGATATCACCGCTCGCTCCAAGAAACACACTCAACATTTAGATGACTTATGGGTTGTCTTTCAACGATGTCGATAGTACAATATCCACTTGAAACCCCTCAAGTGTGTATTATGCATCACCGCTGGACGCCTCCTTGGTTTCATTTTCTCCCAACACGATATCACCATGGACCCCCTCAAGGTGCAAGTTATCACAAAAATTCCCCCACCTAGGAATTTGTGCCAACTACAGAGCCTACAAGGCAAAGTCAACTTTTTACGATGCTTTTTCCCATATTACACCACTCGCGCACATGGTTTCCTTCGCTTACTGCAACATGATATCCCATTTGGATGGGATGAACATGCCCAAACCACTTTTGATGATTTAAAAGAAACACTATCCAATGCCCCGTTGATTAGTCCTCCTGACTATGATCGCGACTACATCCTCTACCTGTAGGCCTCAGCCATTTCAGTAGCAGGATTTCTCGTCCAACTAGGAGATGATAACCACGAGCATGTTATTTACTACATCAGTACAAACCTGTCAGGACCACTCTTAAAGTACAATCATGAAGAGAAACTCACCCTCGCAGTTGTCCTCACAGTCCAAAAATTGCATCATTATATCTTGCTTCACACTACCAAAGTCATGGCAGATTCCAACCCCATGCAGTACTTTCTTAGTCGACGACAAATTAATGGTAAATTTTCTCGATGGATTATCATCCTTCAAGAATACGGCCTAGAGTTTTCCACTCCCAAAAGAAAGAAATCCCTTTTTCTCTCCGAACTCATCACGACGTTTCCCTCAGACGCTACAAGTTCACTCGTCAATACGGATTTTCTTGACGAACACCTCTTCTACATTCCCTTGGATGACCCCTGGTATGGAAACCTTCTTGTCTACCTTCAGACACAAAATTTTGGGTCTCATCTCTCTTGAGATGATTGTCGGCGCATTCGCTATCAATCCCCTGGATACCTCCTAATCGACGACATTTTGTATCGACGTGGGGTCGACACCATACTCCATCGATGTTTGACCATCGATGAGGCAGACAGGGTCTTGAATGATTGCCATAGTGGCACTTGAGGTGGCCACCTCTCAAGGATGTCCACCACCCAAAAACTCATTCGAGTTGGATACTTCTAGCCCACATTGTTTCATGACTGCATCCATGCTGTCAAGCGATGCGACAAATGTCAGCTTTATGAAAACAAACCATGAGCACCACCTTCTCTTCTACACCCAGTCATCACTACTGGCCCCTTCTGTAAATGGGGCATTAACTTCATGACTTGAAATCCTCCATCTAGAAATGGACACAAGTACATTGTCGTGGCAGTAGATTACTTTACTAAAAGGGTCAAAGCTATGCCTACCTTCAACAACACCACTGACACAAAACTGTGTTTTTTCTTCAACCACATAATTACTCACTTCAGAGTCCCACTATAACTAGTCTCTGATCACGGTAAACACTTTGAGAATGATATCTTCGTCAAAATATCCTCAATGTTAGGATTCTCCCATGAGTTTTCCTCCCCATACTACCCTTAGTCCAATGGATAGGTAGAGGTTGTTAACAAAGTCCTCAAAACCACGTTACAACGCATTGACAACAAACATAAGACCAACTGGCATCATATGTTGTTTTAAATGTTATGGGCTTATTTCACGGTAGTCAAAACTACCACCGGTTTTACATTGTTCCATCTCGTCCATGGGATTGAAGCCACCCTCCCCATCGAGTGTGAAATTCCCACATTACGCACTGCCATTGAGCTATTACTTGACACTGCTCCAATGGAGAAGCGCTTGCTGAACTTAGAGTCCCTGGATGAAGATCATTAGTCTTCCTTACAGAATAATGAGGTAGCTAAAAAATGGTCGAAGGCCACCTTTCACCGCCATATCAACCTTCTCTCATTTAACGAAGGATATCTCGTCCTTGCCTACGATATCGCTCACGATAATCTCGGTCATGGGAAATTCGAGTCATTATGGCATGAACGCTACATTGTCCAACACTGCCTCACTAAAGGCACATACATCCTGGCCTCTCCAGAAGGATATCCTCTCAAAGAACCCATCAACGGGTTGTACTTAAATAAGTTTTACGCCTAAGCATAGTCATTCTACACTAGGATTTTTCTTTTTGTACACATTTGTAGAGTTTTTAGTATTCTTTTGTCCCCTCCATGCCTTATGTCTAATCTACCATTTGTGTTATTGAGAGATGCCTCCTTCATCGGCCTACCACTTCGGTTACGCTGACGGAGCTAGCCGATGGACACCGAATCTAGCTTCGGTCGCTTGGGCCCTCTATACCCCCTCACATTAACTGCTCCACTCTAGTGGCATTTGTTTGGGCTTGAAAACCAACAACCAAGCAGAATATGCAGCAGTCATTGGCCTCCTAGATGAGTCCAGTCACCGCCACATTTGTCACCTTAGCATCTTATTAGATTCCCATCTTGTCGTCCTGCAACTCAACAATGTATACCGTGTCCGCGATCCTTGTCTCTTTCACAAATACCTGCAAGTTAGACTCTTATGTCGACATTTTGATTCAATTACATTTACACATATTCCATGAAAATTCAATCAAATAGCATATAACATAGCTAACGTAGTATTAGATTGGCATTTATCACATCAAGACAGCATCACACATATATAAAGCATCACAAGTCTATCACAACATATAGATTAGACATCATAAAAACATAACAAAAAAAATCATCATCACATGTAAGCATCAAAGAGATCCCAAAACATGTATATCCATATATATATACCAAAAAATGTGTCATCAATGTTTACAAAATAGTACAACATGTATGTCGCCTGTAGGCAAGTGAGCTCTCCTCACCCCTATAGGTACAAAATAGGTGTCACACTACCCTATACAAAATGGGCTCGCAGGACTATATAAATAGAAAAATATACAACAAAGCACTCATGGTGCCTCCAGAGAACCACCACCAGGTCCTCTATCTATTGGAGGTGCCCAACTAGTTGGGGGTCCTCCAGGTCTGGGGGGAAGTCATCCAATGATCGTTGCCCCTGCTACAGCTACTCAGCGGATCATGGTATACAACTTTGCAGGGCCACCCACACACTACTCCAAGACTCTCTCATCCTGGATATGGAACCACATGCTCTCGGTCACGCCCTGCAGTACCACCTCCAACCGCCATTGGAAATCCTCAAAAACCCTGTTGGCATCCATCGCAGGGGCATGTGATGTCCCTGCACCTGGATTGTCAAATCTGCACCTCTGGCTGACTCTCGCCTCATCTACTGGCCTCACACCAGCCTCACACTAGCCTCGTCCCTTCGGCGTCTCTCTCCCACCCGCAGCTCTACCCACAGTGGTCTCACTAGCCCCTGATGAGATGACTCTGCAACCAACTTCGCCTCTCGACCTCGTGGCTCCACATCTGTACAAACAAAAACAACGATAGTATCAACATCCATCCAAACATAAACATATGATATACTATCAAAATCACAAAACATGAAATACAACCACATACCTCTCTAGTCCCAATCCTCCCCAGGAGGCAATACCATATTCGGTTCATGCCATAAATCCATCCCACCATACGGAAACTGTAGTATAATCTGTGGCATCTGGTGCCACACATGCACCAAGGTGGCCATGAAATAGTGGCCACCCTCCCCACCTCCATGTCATACAAAAATCGATGCCCATCACATCAGTCGTGGCT
The DNA here is from genome assembly GCA_000966675.3 of Picea glauca. Taxonomy (NCBI): domain Eukaryota; kingdom Viridiplantae; phylum Streptophyta; class Pinopsida; order Pinales; family Pinaceae; genus Picea; species Picea glauca. The sequence goes on from JZKD02S0474482.1 coordinate 27,130, forward strand.
CTCGTGCCTCAACCGCCGACAACAACACTCTAGGACACAACATGGGAACCCTCTCCAAAAACCATGCCACCAAGATCAATCCAAAGGCAAAGTCACTAGAGTCGGTAGTTCGAAGTCGGTTAATCTGTCCAATTATCTTGGTATGTAACATCAAGCCCCAGGAAAAATGATCTCCATCCAATACCCTCCGCATAATCCTCAGCTAACCACCACTGATCCGCTGAGTCACTAAGGAATCGTAGATCCTCACAATCATCGCTACGGTGCATTGATGCAAGAGCGCATCCATCACCTCGATACGGATGACCAAAACTGACATAATTTTTGGCCTCGAACAATAATATCATGCCAACTCTACCAAATGTACAACCCCTGGCAACTGAGGATCAACAGGTAGGTCCATTCCCCGAAAAGGGAGCCCCGTCAAGAAATATACATCCTCCCTCACTGAGAATTCCAAATGCTCCCCCCACACAATGAAACACTACAGCTCAGTTCTCCACATAGAAATCAGATACTGCAGTAGGTACTCCTATGCCTGTATCAGTGGGCAGTCGAAGAACTTAAGCAACCCACAGGCTTCCAACAGTCTCTGAATGCTAGACTCATCTCTCACCGCCTCCTTGAGGCATCCCCAGTCCTCCTCTCTCCAATGGGATGACATACTGAGATGATCACCTACATTCACACAAATAACACTTGATTAGCCATAATCATTCATTAACAAAAAAATATTCAAAAAATACAAGTTTTTTCAAACATACCCATCTTTGCCTCAAGTGCGTGGCTGTCACCCCCATAGGCGCACACATATGCGCGCCTGTTCTTCGCACAGGTGCACAATAATGCGCAACTGTCGAAGAAACATATGCACATCAATGCACATCTATCACACCCACAGGTGTGCATTCATGCACACCTGTCCTCTCCACAGCTGCGCATTGATGCACATCTATTGATGAAACAACTGTGCACAATGCGCAACTGTAAATCACACAGATGCGCACCTGTTTTTCTCACCCACGTGCCCCCCATGCATGGATGTATTCACCACAGTTGCACACTATGCATGGGGGAGGTAATTATACCCATGCATCTCAGCACAGGTATCTTTCCTTCTCCCATGCATTTTGATGCAGACGCACCCTACATCCACTCACAGGATCGATCAAATTCCCCTTTGAGCCGAATTAGCTCTTCTGATTCCCTTCTGGAATCTCTATTGAAACCCGATCCACAGGTCCTTCTCTTTTCCCCACATTATCTTCTACACCTGACCATGATCTTCCCTAATGTAATTTCGGGTTTTGGGGTTTCGTGATCCCCGACGTCAAGAGTTCCTGTCCTCTCGAACTCTCGAACTCCAATTTGCCGATGTGCTCCTTTCGACCTTAGCCCCACCTGGCTACGCTCTAATCCATATGACCAGCTCTCATAAGATCACAGTCTTATGTCTTTCAGGATTTCCCTATTCAAAAGTCGAACCTCTCGACCTCTTGACTCCCGAAATGGCCTTTCTCGCCTTTGCTCCTCCTGGCTATACCCTAGTCCATGTGACCAACTCTTATATGACTGCAGTCATACTCTTTATCGGGATTCGGGGTTTCGCGATCCTTGATGTCACAAACCTCTATCCCCGCGATCTCCCGATATCTGATGAGTAAATTCACCGATGCGCCTTTTATGCGTTAGCCCTCCTGGTTAAACTCCTGGCCCATATGACCACTATCTCACAAGATCGCAGCCTTGTCTCCTATCGGAGTTTTGGACATCGCAATGCCAAAATGCAAGGACACTTTGTCTACAAGATTCCCGATATCTTGATTCTCGATGTGGCTCTCCTATCGGGACCTTTCCCAAAGGCTTCGCTTGCTGCCATGTGTCCCTTCAAGATGGACGGTCCTGATTGCCTCTCATGATTTCGCGACTTCTGATGTCTCGGACGCCTCATCTTCAGGACTCGCAAAATGCCAAAATTCGATGCACCAAAATACTAACGGGCGCTCAATCTCCGCCACACTTCTCCACAAATGGAAGACTCTGATCCCCTCTCGCTATTTTGATACTTGAAGTGTCTCGACTTTCTCGACCTCGAGAACTCTGATATCCTGAGTGCCAATTCTCCGCTACGCTAACAACTAGCCCCAAAAATGGCACTTCCTTCCTTTCGGGGTTTCGGACTTCGAAGTTCTGAAATGTATGGACTTCTTGTCCACGGAATCCCCGATATGCCGATGGAATCTCCTGATCTCACCACCTATCCCCCAATAGATGGACAGCTCAGATCTTCCCTCGGACTTTTACCATGAAAATCCCTGATCTTCTGTCCACGGGATTTCCGATTTCACGAATGTCGATATCCCGATGGCCTGTCGGGACTTTTGCCTGGTGTGAGAAGGGTTAAACCCCGTGCACCTCCTGTCTGATCTGACGGCTGACGAGATTTCTGAATGAGATCCAACGACTCATGATCTCCCTCTTCTGTGCGCTTCTCCTGATACTCTCTGGACGTGAAAACCTTCCAATGGTCCAGATCTTTTCGACTGATCCAACGGTCGATGCTGCTCCCTCCTGAGCTGCTGCACTTTCTTCCAGTGCTTGGAAGAATTCCAAGTTCTCAAAGGCCCCAACCTTTTCCTTCCTTCTCTGTGAGCTCCACAATCTGAGTCCTTGCCTGCGTTCTCCACAACCCTGTTCCTCCTGAGCTTTGCTCCCGAATCCTCAAAGGATTCTTTAACTTCTGCACTCCTTGCAGAGTCCGTCACGTACACACAATGATGTCCCTCCTAAGCTTCTCAAACGCTCAGACCCCTAAGGGATTTTTTCCTTCTTCCTTCTCCGATAGATGGAGAATGTTTGTATGCCCTCCTGGCTATCCTCTGCCTCAAACAACTTCTTTCTGAGCCTTCTGGGTGTTCAGTAACCCTGTGAATATCTCTCAGTGGATTCTTCCTCTAAATCGCATAACTCAAAGAGTTCTCTCCTCTCTTCTATGCCTGTCTGCACAATGTCTCAATGCACACCTGGTAGAGTGTCTTCTCACAGAACATCCAACAGTTCTGTCCTATGTGCACTCCTTACACCTGCTCAATGCCCACTTGGTAGAGCTCTCCAGATTCCTTAGTGATTCTGGTTCTCCTGAACTCACAATAGAGTTCTTCTCAATGCACCACTGTGCATATGCTCAATGCCCACCTGGAAGAGCTTCATAGAATCCCTCAGAGCTTCTGTCTGCAACTGTGTCTTCTCCCACACAACCTTGCCTCCAAGGTATTCAGCAACCTTGAGGTCTTCCCTGAGTTGTTGACTCCAGTTCTTGTGCCGCAACACATCTTTTTCTGAACCCGCAGAATTCATAAGTGCAACCTCTGTGCATGGCTATCAGAACCCACAGTGTTCCGTCACACGCTCCTGGTATGAAGACTCAAAGACCTCTCAAGCCTGAAATCAAACACACTCCTGCAAATGCACACCTATAGTATACATCTACAGCATATAAGAACACTCACAGACACCCACATAACACAGAAATACATGCAGGAAAAACTGCTTCTGTTTATATTAAAATGGCAAATGCCTGTTTGTACAAGGTGTTCCTGAGCACAACCTATAACAAGGTCTCGGCTCTTCTCCTCTCTATCTCTACTCGACTCTACTCTATTCTTACAAAATGAGATATTAAAAATCTCTTTTACCTAAGGGGGCTCTTAGAGCTCTTCCCCCAATCTACCTACCCTATTCAATTGCATTGAATGGGCTGTCTAGTCTAGTATCTGGATCTAGATCTCAACCTTACAAACATTTAAGGCCTACCTTATCTACAGCCTGCGCAAAGGCACGGCTTCACAGCTCACCAGCTTAAACATTAAATTACATTCAATTACAAATTAAAAGATGAGGGTTGCGCCTCTCTTCATCTTGAATGCACGCGCTTGACATGACTGGCTGGCTGGCTGGCTGACGTGGAGAGATGATCCTGCATCACATTTGTGGGCCCACCCCTGCAAAAACCCCTAGTACGGTCATTCATATGACCCTTCCCCGAAAATAGAACCTACCTACTATGCAGAAGGATGAGACTGCTAACCTGGCTCTTGCAAATCCTGGATCGTTCGGTTCAAACTCCCGTAATCTCCAAATCTCCTCTAAAAAACTCTTATCCACTCACTATGGAAGTAGGTACAAATGAGGTGGCATTGTGGGCCCCACATCTATAAATAGTCCCATTTTCCAAATTTCCACGCTCAGTTACAGGAGCTTAGAAGCTCTGTTTTTCGATTCGTCTTCAGCCACGGGATTAGGGTCCCTCTGCCTACAGAGTCACATTCCCCAGGCCACCATATGCACTCGGCCCCGAGGGAGAATTTTTCTCACATCACGCCCAGGTATGCATGCTCATGTTCAAAATTATCAAATAGTTGTTATATGTTCTTTATCTTCAAATATTGTTCACGTCGGGTATTCGATTTTAATGTGTGCAGGTACTTGGTCATCACAAACCAGCACAACCCCTTCAGGTATATTATCGACACTAGCATGTAATCATTCCCTCTGAATACCAATTGCATTTCCCAATCACACCCTCCGACATTTGGCTATAGGTTCCTCATATCCAGCTTTGCAGTACTATCACCTCTGTTGCAATTTGGTACTGTTTGTTAGGATATTTAGACACTTAGGAGTTAGTTAAGATCTACTTGGTCTAATATGTCGTTAGGTAAAAGTGTGTTTCTTTAGTATGCATTAGTATGCATTTGTAGTTAGG